>CM071718.1:40083297-40095110 GCA_036630335.1 Physaria fendleri | reverse complement strand
TAACCATGTTAACGTTGAGAAGGGTGGTGGTGTTGTCCACAGGGATTGCTTCAGAAGCACCGGTAGTGGGGGTTGGGGTAGAGATGAGATCGAGATCTTGAAGACAAAAAGGAAGAAGAGAAGATGAGAGTTTAGTGGCAGAAAGAATTTTAGGTTAGAATCAAGGCTCTCATACCATATAAGGTAAGAGTAATATGAGTTATGTATTATCAATGAATTGTACATAGTTATATACACAAAGTAGGTAAGAGTAATATGAGTTATGTATTATCAATGAATTGTACATAGTTATATACACAAAGTAACTAGAGCTCCCTATAGGATCTTCTAATAATGGAAACAATATATTTACATATTATCTAATAATGGAAACAATATATTTACATATTATTATGTGTATCCTAATACTTCAGTCGCTCTTCTTTGTTGTTTTCAATCTCTTTTCCGGATTTTTGATCCCTCAAACGGTAACATTTTAGTTGGACCGATTCATTCTAACATGTAGAGGGATTATTGTAATGTTTTTTTTTTGTTGGTGTTTGAAAAAATTGCAGCAAATTCCAAGGTGGTGGATTTGGTTATATCGTCTAACACCAACGTCGTGGGCACTAAATGGTTTTATCTCATCGCAGATATTCATGAAAAGATCATTGTCTTTGGAGAGTCCACGACCGTTTGGTTTTAACGGCTATTCTTCAACTCGCTTTCCCTATTGCGTTTGCGTCTATGTTTGCATTCTTCGTTGCCAAACTCAATTTCCAACGAAGATGATTATCATAATTTGTCTTCATGTTTATTACAATAAACAAATAATGTCTTTTAGATGTATATAAGAATTTATTACTAAAGTCAACAAACGCAAGTTCTATTCTTATATCAGTCCACTCACTTCATAATTTATTACTAAACAAATTTCTGAAAAGTAACATTGAAGAGTTTGAAAGTTGTCTGAAAACAAACCCAAGAATGATCAAAGAAAGCAGTAAATTCAGTATTCTCACGCAATGAAAAAGAGAGTATCAGAAAGGAAACAACATCCATAAGAACACAATACTACATTGGGTTTTAACCTGTGAGCAATCAAGGCGATTCACTGCCTTTAGGGGAAGGAGGGTTAAGCTCAACATCTTCATCAATGGGACTCCTACCTTGAGCATAAAGTCCAACAGGACTTTCATCACCTCCAACAATGGGACTCACAGAGTTCCTGCCATTAGCCTTCTCTTTCAGGTACCATCATATTCTGATCCACGCTTTGGGCTCGCATCAATCACTCTTCTGTCAGGACTCACGCTTTGGTCCCTGCCTTTCGGAGATATAGATCGCTCCATTGACTTAGGTCTGTCCTCCACGCTTGCCTTTCTTCTCACAGGGGATGGTGATCGACTGATGCAAAGAGAAGATAAGAGTCAACCAAAGGGCATAAGCAAATCAAATCATATAGAATAATAGCCTTGTCAACATCAATAAGTCTATTTTATTTTATAGCCGACAAATTAAGAATCATTTCTTAAATGTCAGGGAAAATAGTAAAGCATGCTAAAAGATCAAGATTATATGATTCCAAACAAACTGCAAATTGTTATAAAATTTCAAAAATATATTTCTTAAGGAAAAATTTTTTTTTTGGCTTCCCTCTTGTATTCTCTAATTCGCATTTTTAACACAACTTTCCCGAAAGTCGAAATCTACCACTAACCTGTAGCTGTGACCACGACTGTAACTACGGCTACGGCTTGGACTCCTTCGGCCACGAGGGGAGCGGGATCTAACTGGTGACCTTGAGTAGCTTCCACCTTTCCTGGAGTATTATAATCCCTCCTTCGGCCACGAGGGGAGCGGGATCTAACTGGTGACCTTGAGTAGCTTCCACCTTTCCTGGAGTATTATAATCCAAACGAGATATGAGAATAAGCATAAAGGATAGAAACGAATTGTCCGTAGAAAGGATTAAAAACAAGTACATGGTCTTCTTTGAACTAGGACTCATTTTGCAGTTTCTTTCAATGTGTCCTCTTTCTCCACAACGGTAGCATTTATTCTTCCAGTCTCCGGCTGTACAATCTCGGGCCCAATGACCATCAACACCACAATTAAAACAACGACCAGAACCAGGAGGTTGGCCTCTGCTACCATTATCTCGAAAACCACGAGGTGCCTATCATAAATTCAAGAGTTTTCATAAGATTTAGAATTTTTTCATCCAAATCACTGAAACAATGGAGGAATAAGCAATATAGAGAAACAAATAACTAACCCCTCTTGATGCCTCCACCGTTATGCGACTTCCATCGAATTCTCGTCCATCCGAGTAATGTCGTGCGTCATCAACATCACGAGGATCACTAAATTCCTGTTCTCAAAATGTGATGGCCAATGATAGATGCATAGTACATAAAAAATTGTGTGCATGACTTTCTCAAAATGTGATGGCCAATGATAGATGCATAGTACATAAAAAATTGTGTGCATGACTAACTTACAATCAAACCCTTGAACAAAAATAAATGGATATTATCAAACTTACAACAAAGGCATAATCACGCTTCAGATCCACATCTCGCACTCTGTGGAAATTGTTGCAGAAAATCAAGGCCATCATTACTTAAAGTACTTCCAAACACCTCTTTTGAGTTTTGAGGCCATTTCCATTAAAACATGTAATAAATCAACAAACAAAATCGTCCATGCGCCTCTAGACACCAGAGAGAAATTTCCACCAATTACACCATTTCACCAAATTCATCAAACATCTCCAGGTTAGGCAAACCCCCCAGAAACCTTCAACAATATCACTCAAGTTAAGAAAAAACAGGGAAACTAAACGTAGATCCAGAATTTCCCCAGACGTATGAAAGTACAGATGCAAAGTTATTAAGTAACAATTACAACTATCCCCTTTGATTCTAATGCTATTTTGACTAATATCAAAGCAGAATCATTCCAAAAAATTCACACCAAATGACAATTAACCAAAGAAATCCAAACAGAAAAGAAATATCAAAAGCAGGTCAATCAATACCAAAAAAAAAAAAAAAAAATTTACCTTAAAAAAAAAAAAAATTTACCTTCCATATCTGCTGAAAAGACGCTCAAGGTCTCTGGTACGAGTTCTAGATGATAAGCGACCAACATAGAGGCGTGTGTTTTCATAGCGATCATCATGGCGAGGCATTTTCAAAAGCTGCAAAATTTGCAACATATTAAATTAATACCAACAGCCTTCTCTTTCTAATTTAGGCGCCAGCGACAGCGAATCCTCCACGCTAATCACCAGATCCGTTTCATACGCCGTTAGTGATTCCCCGCCTTCCAGGATGACTTTTAATTCCGGCGGCGGTGTAGGTAGAACCGTTCGTGTTCCCGTCGGTATCGGACGTCGTAGATTAAGGATCGTGGTCACCGGTGGAGCTGGATTCGTGGGGAGGATTCCCCGCCTTCCAGGATGACTTTTAATTCCGGCGGCGGTGTAGGTAGAACCGTTCGTGTTCCCGTCGGTATCGGACGTCGTAGATTAAGGATCGTGGTCACCGGTGGAGCTGGATTCGTGGGGAGCCATCTCGTTGATAAACTTATCGGGAGGGGAGATGAAGTGATCGTAATTGACAACTTCTTTACGGGTAGAAAGGAGAATTTGGTTCATCTCTTTTCGAATCCTAGGTTTGAGCTTATTCGACACGATGTGGTTGAGCCAATACTTCTTGAGGTCGATCAGATTTACCATTTAGCTTGCCCAGCTTCACCTGTTCATTACAAGTATAATCCAGTGAAGACTATCATATCCTTTTGAATATTTCTTATATTATGCATCGTTCTGCTGCTGCGTTTTCGAAGTTCTGATTCCAAATATCCTTTTGAATATTTCTTATATTATGCATCGTTCTGCTGCTGCGTTTTCGAAGTTCTGATTCCAACTCCACTATTTCAGTTTAGGCACCATTAGCTTTCTGTTCATTGTTTTTAGGATCCAGTTAGAGTTCTTTTATGATAATCTGCTTACATCTAAGTAGAATCTCTTACCATTGTTGTGATGAAATGTCATTGTTTTTAGGATCCAGTTAGAGTTCTTTTATGATAATCTGCTTACATCTAAGTAGAATCTCTTACCATTGTTGTGATGAAATGCTTCCATTTGAAATGTGTTCTTCTCTCTTGGTGATGTGACGACACTGGCTTATCCTTAACGATGGTTTTACAAGACAAATGTAATGGGCACTCTCAATATGCTGGGTCTTGCAAAGAGAGTTGGGGCAAGGTTTCTGATCACTAGCACAAGTGAAGTCTATGGAGATCCCCTTGAGCATCCGCAGAAAGAGACTTATTGGGGAAACGTGAACCCAATTGGTGAGTTGTAGGGTTCTGCATTTGCTACTGATTCCATGAGGTAAATAAACTAGAGGTTGCTCATATCATCTTAAACTTTAAAGGTGAGAGGAGTTGCTATGATGAAGGAAAGCGTACTGTTAAACTTTAAAGGTGAGAGGAGTTGCTATGATGAAGGAAAGCGTACTGCAGAAACTCTGGCCATGGATTATCACAGAGGTTTAGGTGTTGAGGTAAAACTCTGATGATCATCCCATGGATTATATGTTTTGAGCTCTGAGCTCACTTGATGGAGAACTTGTATAATTCAATTTATAGTCATTCACACATTGAATGTTTTCATCAGAACATAAATACAATTCTTTCTCTGTGAAACTTGTCATTACAGTCTGAAAGAACTATGGGTTATTCTTTCTCTGTGAAACTTGTCATTACAGTCTGAAAGAACTATGGGTTCTATCTACTGCAGACCATCCGCAAGCACCCAATGACTGTTTATGGCGATGGAAAACAGACTCGAAGCTTTCAATATGTTTCTGACTTGGTACATAACATCCATTCCGCTGCTTTATGATTAATTTTCATAACAGTGGAAAAGATATATTGCCATAGTGTTTAACTAAGATCTGTCTTTGAAGGTGGAGGGACTTGTAGCTTTAATGGAAAATGATCACGTAGGACCCTTCAATCTTGGTAACCCAGGAGAATTCACAATGCTCGAGCTTGCCGAGGTCTGCATTACTTTTGATATCTTCTTTTTCTTCCCGGCAAAAAGAGAAATGGTCATTTTAACGTTTTTGTTTAGGTTCAGTTTTTATGTCCATCCTTACAAAACTGCTTCAACATCAAAGATGTTCTTACAAAGTAACTCTTGGTTGTTTCGAGATATTACAATCATAATTAACAAGAAAGGGTTGAGAACTTTGGGTGCAGGTGGTTAAGGAGGTGATAGACCCAAGTGCGACCGTAGAGTTCAAACCAAACACAGCGGATGATCCTCACAAGAGGAAACCAGACATAAGCAAAGCAAAGGAATTATTGAACTGGGAACCAAAAATCTCTCTGAGAGAGGGTCTGCCTCGTATGGTCAGTGACTTCCGCAACCGAATCTTGAACGAAGACGGAGGTAAAGGTCTTTAACATACACACAGAGAGATTCTTTTTGGGTTCTTCTGCAATGGTTTTGATACAATTACTCTGTTTCCAATACACTAATTAATACTTATTATAATATTTTTTAGTTCTTAAAAAGGACTATTACTCTGTTTCCAATACACTAATTAATACTTATTATAATATTTTTTAGTTCTTAAAAAGGACTTTTGATTTGCATTATTGGGAAGAGACGGAGCGAAGAAGTGGGAAACTTGAAATTTAACAGAAAGAAACAATTAAGAAAAACACACACTTAACTTAATATTTGGACTAAAAAAACAAATTAGAAACTTAGTTAACAAAAGCCGTCACCACTTGCGATGTTAGAAAGAATATCTTCTCCATCTCCACCAACGATTACAACATACACGTTTTAAAAAGAATTGTTGAATTTCTCATTCAGCATATGTGTCTTTCGGATCATTAGTTCTCCAAAAAACAACTTAAGTAACTTATCATTAAGAAAACCAAATACGCAAATCTAAGTAATGAGAAATTTTTTTTTTTTTAATCTCTGTAGCTATTTGGATTGCATACCACGGATCTATGTATAACAAAAGGGTTCATTAGTTATACTCTTACAAAATTTAAAATATTTGTTTTTCTTTAACTCAAACTTACAATAGAAATTTTCTTTCTTTTTTTTTTTTGTCAGAAACAATAGAAATTTTCTTAAAATTTATTTAGAAATTTTCTTTCTTTTTTTTTTTTGTCAGAAACAATAGAAATTTTCTTAAAATTTATTTTATAACATATTTCTATAAGATTTTTAAAAAATTTTTAAAAAATCATAAAATTTTCTGAAAATCATTAAAAAAAATTCAAAATATAATAATTTTTAGAAATAACATGCAAAAAACATGAATTTTAATTTTAATTTAAGAGATTATTCACTTTTTTCGGGTCGAGACTTGGCGAATATATGGTTCGGCGTTCTTTCCATTTTTCCTTTGCCTTCCTCTGCATGTTCTCCTTTATCTTCCATAGTTCTGTTGTGGTCCAGAAGACATGAGGAATTAACGACTTAGGTTTCCACGTTTCGGGCGTGGCTTAGGGTCTCAATGGTTTCCACGACGAGGCCCAACCAGGTTTGTGATTGTTTTTATGGGTTTCAATACAGGGTATCGATCCTCTTTTTCCTCTAGAAGTCGGCTTCACTCTCCATCCTCAGCCTCCAATCGTGGTTTCATCGATCCTCGGTCCAGTTATTTGGTTTCGTCTTTGAGGTCTTCTTTGTCTCCAAAATGGTTCGGGGTTAGGGTTCTTTTGCTCATCTGACAATTTTTGTTTCTAGGTTGAATGAACAAGATGGTGGTGTCAATTCAACTAGGTTGTTGGTTTCTTGGGGGCTTTCTCTGGATTCCCCTCTAAGCCGATTCCAAATAGGTTTGACGATTACTGAAGTCTCTTGCGGGTCACATGGCTCAATCGTTTTCATCCTATGTGGAGCTTCCGGTTTCTTTTTCTTGATGCCCTTGCTCATCTTATATCTAAGCTGAGCTCGTTTATCTGGTAGTGTATTATAATATATTTGACTTCTGAATAATAAAAAAACATATCAATTTAAATTTTATTGAGAGAAAAATGGTAATTAAATATTTTAATATTAGATATTTCACATTGATCCATTTTTAGAATTTAATTTAAATAGTATCAATTTAATAGTTTTAAATAATTTAAATTATGAAAATAATTTATTTTATTATGAAAAATTATAATTTTTTTAATTAAAGCCCTTAAAAACATATTACTAAGAAACTTGCAAATCTTATTTTAATATAATGTATTCCACATTGATCTGTTATTAGATATTTAAAACAATCTGATTTGGATTTCTCAAAGAAAATCATATTTTTCTCTCTTTTTTTTTGCAAATTATCAAATAATTTTAAGGATTTTTAAAACAATTTGGTCTAAAATACTCATAACCAAACTGAAATTTTCATCTCTGTATATAATGTCTTTTTATCCCTTAACCCATCAAAATAAAACTAATATAACTTGTTATAGCTTACAAAATCAAATTGCTACATTCTAAAAATTAGGGTCGAATTCTAGTTTGTGCTGTTATAGCTTACAAAATCAAATTGCTACATTCTAAAAATTAGGGTCGAATTCTAGTTTGTGCTTGTTTCTTATTTTTCAATCTCATGTCTCTATCCTTTAAATATTTTTTTGTCAACACATATTTTGTTTTGTTTTGGAAGCATGGAAAAAAGGTATTAGATCAACGAGATGTAAATCTGGGATTTTTTTTTTTTGGAAAAATACAAATTAGAATTTGATATTTGGATTTGATCAAATTGATACGTTGAATCTGAGTCATTATACACCAACAAATTAGAATTTGATATTTGGATTTGATCAAATTGATACGTTGAATCTGAGTCATTATACACCAGTCTAAATAATAGCATTATGAAAACAAAAATTCATTTTTTTTAGAATCATATTTTTTGGTTTATTGTATTTTTTTTTTGCAAAAAATGGAAAAAAAACGTTATCTCAGAGACGACATTACATCGAACTCTTAGTGCTGAATGTATAACAAAGAAAAATCTAATAAACAAAAGTAATACTTAGAGAAGTTTAAGATCGAGTAACATATTAGCACAGAAGCTATCATGCCGTCGTAAAAATTACTATTACCGTGGATTAGAAAGAACTCTTTCCCATATTTTACTGAAGAAATACAATGAACCAAAAAGAGCTCTCACCGATGGCGACGGTGACTTTACGGAGGCGTGATAAATGAACCAAAAAGAGCTCTCACCGATGGCGACGGTGACTTTACGGAGGCGTGATACCTTCTACTAATATGTTACTCGATCTTCAACTTTTCTAGGTATTACTTTTATCTACTAGATTTTTCTTTGTTTCATACATTAAACTCTGTTTCCAACTATATAAGAGTTCGAGGTGATGTCGTCGATGAAAAATAATTCGTTCACATCGTTTAAAAATACAGTGAACCAAAAAGTATAATTCTAAAAAAAAAATGATTTTATTATAATATTATTATTTAAACCAATGTACAATGACTCAGATTCAACGGATCAATTTGACCAAATCCAAAGATCAAATTCCAATTTGTCTCTCTCCAAAAAAAAATCAAGAAAAACAAGATTTACTTCTCCTTTTATTGATCTAATACATTTTTTCCATGCTATCAAAAAAAAAAAAAAAAAAATGAAAAAAAAAAAAAAAAAATGTGTTGACAAAAACTTTTTTAAAGAGAAGGGCCATATGAGATTGAAATACTAGAATTCGATCCTCAATTTTTAGAATATAGCAATTTGATCTTAATTGGTAAGGCAATTTGATCTTCTTAATAGTTTTAAATAATTTGAATTATGAAAATAATTTATTTTATATCGATACAAATTAATTTATTAGAATAGTTTTATACTTTGTGGCTTCAATCTCCGAAATAATATTTTTGTGTAGAGCTTTGCGATAGAAACAAAGAAACCGAAAATAAAACAGCTCATATAAAATGGACTAATGGAGATATAACTAACCTCAAACAACGTTCTGTTGTTCGTAAACTTCGAAGTAGACAACAGACTTTTAATATTTGTCTTTTCGAATAAATTTGTTATGAAGAGCAAGCTTAGGGATGAAGTGATTAAATTGATTAACACCCCTTCTGTATTTATATTGAACCATATTCCAAATTTCCCTTCATATGCCGTATATATAATATTTAATACCATATTGATCGTAAATAATTCAACGTTTATAATGTTTCCTAATCAAGAGATTCGATTAGGAAATCCATTGATTCCCAAATCACCAATGAATTGATCCAGCTTGAATGATAATTTCCGAATTATCTATGATAATTTCCGAATTATCTTCTCGTTTCGAATCTTCTTGAATAAAAATAACTAAATTACTAAGCACCTTCCAGAAAAATTCACCCATAATCCTGTAAATAAGGTTCATAATTAAAACAAATCTTTTTTATTTTTTTTTTCAAGTAAAACAAATCTTCCAACTAAAGAAAATAGAATATAGATTTTGATTCGTAATCTTACAAGTAACTCTGATATCCTCAACCTATAATGAATTAATTTATGATTGCTTGAAATATTTGATTTCAAGATCGCCAATTCAACAATCAAAACCTCCTATATCCGTCGATTCAAGAGCATGTGTGTGCTCACATAATGATTAATATCATTTGATTCCCGATTTGTAATTTTAATATCCGACTCATCTTCAGCCTTAGAGAGTTTCAAACTTGAATTCATAGGAAATGAGTCAAGTTACAAGAATCAATACCACTATTGACACCTATCTCTAGAGCGTAGCTTTCTTGCTTCAACAATGTCTCTTAGCTCCTTCAATTATTTCTATGCCAAGATAGTATGTTAGCTTGCTAAGATCCGACATCTCAAATATCCCAACAATGTCTCTTAGCTCCTTCAATTATTTCTATGCCAAGATAGTATGTTAGCTTGCTAAGATCCGACATCTCAAATATCCGAGACATATCCTCTTTGAATTGTTTAATGACCGTCAACAAAGATTCTGTCAGAAACAAGTCATCGACGTATGTAGCATTCATCAAGATCTCGGTCTTGTGATTCTTGCGATATATGGAAGGATCCTTTATGCATCTCCAAAAGCCTATATCCTTTAGAACTTGATCAAGCTTGATGTTCCAAGCCCTCGGTGCTTGTCGAAGTCCGTATAAAGCTTTGTAAATCTTATACCCTCGACCCCATTCTCCTCTTTTTCTCAAGCTTTCGAGTTGTGTTACTGACACTAGCTCCTTATGATCCCTATGTAAAATGATTTTTTTCACGTCTAGATGATGTATTTACCACCCTTTGTTTGGATCTAGAGCTGTAAGTAAACGAGTAGTCTCCAATCGAGCTACCAGAGTGAACACTTCTTATAAGTCTATGTCTTGTGGGTCTCCAATCGAGCTACCAGAGTGAACACTTCTTATAAGTCTATGTCTTGTGGTTGTACATAACCTTTCGCCACGAGTCTTGTTTTGTATTTATTCGCCAAACCATCAGCTCTTATTTTGATCTTTAATATCCACTTTACTTTTATGGTTCTGACACCAGTCGGGCAGTTAACAAGCTCCCGTGTCTTATTTCTTTCAATAGAACCCAATTCGGCATTCATTGCTTCAACCCATTCACTTAAATCTTTGGCTTCATGGAAGTTCTCTGACTTACCATCGATTGTAAACAATAATCTGTCTCCTTCAAGATCTGCTAATAACATGTAATTCTCAAGGTATTTATGTCGTGTTATTGTACTGTCAGATCTTCTCAACACTTGTGGGGGATTCTTATTCTGCTTTCACCTTATTGATAATGTTTTCAGCTTCTTTTTCATGTTGGTTCATTGCCTCTTGATCATGATATTTGTGGTGATCAAGATTTTGCTCATCACCATATCCACTCCCTCGACATCTTATTGAATTGTTGAACGTCTTCGTTTGGGAGCAAACTGTTTTTCGACATCTTATTGAATTGTTGAACGTCTTCGTTTGGGAGCAAACTGTTTTAATTTTAACATCACAGACATAACTCAATCGATTCCTCGACATATACAGATGTCTAATACATTGGTTATTATATGTTCCATTTCCCTGAATAAAGTAAATTAATAAGGTCCACGCCGGAACCACAATTCAAAAATCATTTTGACGGGTCGAAAATTCGAAAATGAGCTATTAATTTTCATGAATTCCTATCCTCGAGCCGCATATCTCTGTTAATCATCATATGCTAAGAATCGCGTGAAAAGCGTGGACACAATTCGCGCGGTGCAAAGGTAAAGAGGTAATTTGCAAAGTCTTGTTCCTAGTAGGTGCCTTGTAAAATAATATACTACTGTTTCTTTTCATCTCTTATTCCATATTGACAACCAACTTTTTAGAAATTTGGGATTCAATATAAAACCATCGTACAAATATAAAAACTGAAACAACCAAAATAAAAAAGAGTTACTTTAGATTCTGTTTTGTAACTATAATTACCAATTTTAATGAAATAACTCAAACAGATGACTGAATAGGCTAAAATTTCATGACGAGTCTCTATATTTATCAAAAAGATTGTACTATAAATTAAACAATAGTATTTTTGAACAAAAAAACACCCGCAAATTTAGTGTTCAGCATTCCATTGCATTTATAAAGTCCAAATCGGACAGGAGGACACAATGAAAAAACCATAGAAAAGAAAATGAAAGGGAGGATAGAGTAACCTACAATTTAAAGATCTGTACTCTTCAACAGAGGTTATCTCCGGAGAAGAATGGGTCTAGTACTGTTGTAGACTCGGCAAAAAATAACATGAATCAGG
>CM071718.1:40048246-40060813 GCA_036630335.1 Physaria fendleri | reverse complement strand
GACAAGTTTCAGAGTCCTTGATCTGCGAGTAAAGTCAACACATACCAAATTATATCTTCGACACTACATGATTTCATTTTCAGTGAAAAAGTAATGATAGAAAACCTTACATAGCTTTTATACCAGAACTCTCAAAACCATAATTTTAATAGTAAGGAAAGATGATCTCTCTTCTCTCTCATGCCCCTTTTTTCCTCCTCTCTTCTCCGATCACCGACTCCGCCACCTCTTCTCCCTTTTTCTCTGAAATTTCTTCTGTTTTCTCTGACTCTCTCGTGATTTCCCTAGAAAATCTTGCGAAATCCTCGATCCTCTACACAAATCCTACTCTCTCCCTAATATCCCAGGCTAATCCTTCGAACTTTATCCCTCTCTCTTCGTATTTGTAACCCCGAAACCCATGCCCCAATCAAGTAATCTTTCGCCTGCCGCTAAACAACTCTTTCCTTAATCCTCTAAATATTAATCATCATTACTCCCTAAAAATCCTTAATCATTCCTACCTAATCACTTCTAAAAATCCTGTGATACTTCTGATATTCATCCAAACCCTTCATCCTCAATCCATCTCCTCGGAAATCTTCCTTCCTTCTGATATTCATCCAAACCCTTCATCCTCAATCCATCTCCTCGGAAATCTTCGCTTCACCCTCTGTCCTCCGAGCTCGAACTTCACAACCCAACCAATTTCCTTGGCGTATCTCGATCTCCCATACTATCCCTAAACCCCTTAGTTTTCATCACGATCCCTATACCACGCCAATTCCAAACTATCCCAATTATTCTTCTCACCGCTATATATACCACCATCGTCGATCCAGTGGAAAATCACCTTCTCATCACAACTCTAGAAGAAGAAACCCAAGAAACAGTAAAGAAGCGAATCAAATGGAAGAACAAATCACAAGAGCAATCTCTCTGATGAGCCTCAGAGAGGAAGACCCACCTAGCGAAATCTCTTTGGAAGCACAAGATCAAACTCAATACCAAGCTCAACACATCATTGTTGTTTGCAGATTACATCACTCTCAAAACATCCATCGACTCAGAGAACTCCTTGTTGATTTATGGAAACTTGATGATAAGAGTGATGCCCTTATTCAGGAAGATGGTAACCATACTGGCTACTTTCTCCAACGAAGTCTGAATGGTTGATATATTCAACAATGAGCTCCGACACTATAGGGGATGGTTGCTGGCAATAGATCTTTGGACAAATAGGTTCGAGGAAAATTATCTGGAGGAAATTCTGATATGGGTAAAGGTGTTGAACGTGCCTGCCGACTATAAACATGAAGCAGCTCTCATGGATATTGGAAAGCGCCTAGGAATTCCAGTGAAAGGTGTTTTGAAACTGAATGTCTTGTACAAATTAAGAGTGTCAATTCAATAGGGTGCAAGGCCAAGCAAGGCAATCTCCAGAACGTCAGAATACTAGCACAACTCACAACTCCACTCCCCAGCGAGTGGACAACATTGTCTCAGCTCAAAGGCCTACAGTGGGACAACTGCAGCCCCGTATTCTTCATCCTCACCGTACTCTTCTCCCACCGCTCCTCTCGACCCCATCATCCTCTACCATGGGAGCTCTCCTTCAACCAATGGATCATGAGGGTCAGAATGCACCAAGAAGAAGCCTTGAACAAATGGGTACTCCAACTGAAGGCACCTCAGGCCTGAATACACCAAGAAGGCCCTTTGAGCCAGAAGCAAACCAAGCTGCGGACACAAATCTGAAAGTAAGAGTTGCAGATGAGACCTCCTCGACAGTCATCAAACCCAAAATACCCCCAAGACTCAGAAGCAACAAACTGACATCCCACAGGTGAACTTAGAGCATTTTAAACCTCTCACACTTGTAGATTTTCTGAACTTGGACCTACATCTCATACAGGATGAGGAGCTGCGTACTCTTACCCAACCATGGCCTGAAAATTTTCTAAACATTGCTACTGATAGTAACCCAACTAAGAATCATCTATCTACACTAAAGATACAGGAAAACAAAACTGCTCAAGAGTCTGATGATAGCTCTGAAACTGTAAATGAGGTTATTGAAGCTGAACCCCCAGTGCAAAGCAAGAAGCAAGGAAAGCAGCCTGTAAGTGAAGGAACCCCTTTAGCCCCAACCAAGAGGAAAGTGAAATCAAATTTTTTAGCCCCAACCAAGAGGAAAGTGAAATCAAATTTGGTAAGAAGAGCCACCCCAGTTGCTGGAAAGAAGAAGGAAACATCGGATAACTCAACCAAGAAGAGAAAGGAACCTGAGGCTTCTTCTATCCTCACAACTCGACAGGTCAAAGCCAGAGCAAGCGCAAAAGATGTACCTACTGATGATGCGGGATTAGTGACACCCGAGAAGCCACCACAGGTGCCATGAATATCCTTCACTGGAATTGTCAGGGTCTCCGGAACCCCCTGACAATTCCTTATTTGCGGAACATCTGCAATCTCAATAAACCGGAGATCCTTTGTCTTACTGAAACTAAGAATAAAAGTGAGTTTGTCGAAAATCTAGTCTCTTGTTTAGGTTTTGAGTCATGTTTAGTTGTCTCAGCTGATGGAACTAAGGGTGTATCGCTTGGAATAATGTAATAATTGTTAAGTTGTTGTATCAGGTCTCTCTTAATGTTAATGTAATGGAAATTTCAGTTGTGTCTTACTATTTTGTGTTGATCTATATCTATGGTCCTCCTAATCATTCACAAAGGAAATGCTTCTGGGATGACATAATATCAATTGCAAGAGCGAGTTCCATAAATCAAAGAACTTTTATTCTTTTAGGGGATTTTAATGATATTAAAGATCCAGCCTATAAGTCAGGAGGAGCTCTAAGGACAAAACAAAGCTGTCAGAGATTCATAAACATGTCAAGAAGCTTATCACTCAAAAAAATACCCTTCAGAGGTGGGAAATATACTTGGCATGGCAAGAGATACAACCACTATGTCAAATCATTATTGGATAAAGCCTATGGTTGTCCTCTTTGGCATCAGACCCATCCAAATGCGCTAATCACTCACCTTCAATGGATCGGATATGATCACAAAGCCTATGGTTGTCCTCTTTGGCATCAGACCCATCCAAATGCGCTAATCACTCACCTTCAATGGATCGGATATGATCACAAGCCGATTCTCCTCAACACAGAAAAAGCAGAACAAAGGAGGCATAAAAGATTCTTCTTAAACAATTCATGGACAAAGATGACCCAATTTCATAGTTTTTTGATGCAACCTGGAGCCAAATTAACCAAAGCCACCCACAGACATGCTTCCGTGAAGATCTTGACACCCAAGTTAGAAACTTAGAAAAAGTCAATAGTGTCGAATGCTGCCCGCTGGATTGAGTCACTAAAGAGGAACCTGCATAAACTTTATGCAGAAAATTCACCTGATGAACAAGCCATTCTCCGAACTAAGAATGCTCTGATTCATTTTACTAAGCTAGAGGAGGAGTATTGGAGAAATAGGAGTAGAGCCATTTTGTTAAAACACGGAGACAAGAACACAGAATTTTTTAAAACAAGAGTCAACCATCGACGACTTTTCAACCGAATTCTTGTTCTCCAAGACTCCAATGGACAACACCACTCGGACCCGACAACCATTTAGAGTATCATTGAAGAACATTTTACCAACATCTACTCAACTTGTTGCCCTTCACTAAATGACCCTCTACAAAACCTCCCAAGGCTGGTTAATGAGCAATCAAACACTTACCTAACAGGACAAGTGACACACTCGGAGGTTAGGCAAGCTATTTTCCAAATGCATCCCGACAAATCCCTGGGCCCCGATGGATTCACACCGGGTTTTTTCCAAAAGCTCTGGCCAAAGATAGGAGCTAAGATAGTGCAATATGTGCAGAATTTCCTTGATACGGGAGCATTAGATCCTTATATAAATGACAACCTTATTTGCTTAATACCAAAAACTTATCCGCCGACCTCCCCTTCTCAATTCAGGCCAATAAGCCTTTGCAATGTTCATATAGAATCATATCAAAAGTGCTTGCAAATAGGCTAAAGGAGGTGCTTGCCAAGATTATCTCGCCTAACCAATCAGCATTCCTACAAGGGAGATCAATTACCGACAATGTCCTGTGACTCACGAGATGCTTCATTCCCTTAAGACAAAGAGAAGAGTCTCTCCCTTTATGGCAATCAAGCTTGACATCACCAAAGCTTTTGATAAGGTTAGTTGGCTATATCTGAGATATCTCGTACAAAAATTTGGATTTGCTGAAACTTGGATCAAATGGATTATGGAATGTGTCTCCACTATCACATACTCGGTCCTTTTAAGCAGAAAGCAAAGCAACAAGATCACTCCTCAAGCAAAGCAACAAGATCACTCCTCACTGCGGTATAAGACAAGGCGACCCCCTCTCGCCTTACCTTTACATTCTTTGTACTGAGGGATTATCTTACTTAATCAAGCAAGCAGAGGCCGAGAAAGGCATTACTAGATTCAAAGCTGCTCCTTCAACCCCACCGATCACGCACCTATTATTCGCAGATGACTCGCTTGTATTCTGTAAAGCAACCCTCCATGAAGCCGCAAAACTAATGCAGGTGCTGCAGCGCTAGGCTGAGATTTCAAGGCAGGCAATAAATTGCTCCAAATCATTAATCACGTTCAGTAGTCCCCTTGATGATCAAATGAAGCACCTCATATCCTTGTTGACTAGTATTCCCTGGAAAAGTACCCTGGGATTTTATCTTGGCTTACCAGATTTTAAGGGGAGAAATTTTGCTTCCTGCTTCAGTTTTCTGCTGGATAGGCTAGACAGGAGATTACAAACATGGAGCAACAAAATGCTAAACCAAGCAGGCAAAGAGGTTATTATCAAATCCATCCTTCAATCATTACCCATCTATGTTATGCAATGCTTTCTCATGCCAAAGCAATTAATAAACAAGCTTGAGCAAAGAATTCGGACATTTTGGTGGCACACTAAGAATATTAATAAGCCAATCCCATGGATTAGGTGGGCTAAAGTTGCTGCACCAAAGCTCAAGGTGGCTTAGGCTTCCGAAGCCTGAGCCTTTTTAACAAAGCTCTTTTAGCCAAGCAAACATGGAGAATTATTAGTCAACCAAATCTTCTTATATACAGAGTCCTTAAAGCTAAATACTTTAGAAGAAGCACAATTCTAGATGCCCCTGAGAAGAAGGTAATGAGCTTTGGATGGAGAAGTATTAGAAGCTCCTTTGCGCTTATCAGAGACCATATTGGTATTCAGATTGGACCCGGGAAGGAAACAAACATCTGGGAAGAGAAATAGATCCCTGGAAAACCTCCAAAAAAGCTGACACCAGTATCAGCCTAAGCACAACTACAAATCACAGCGCCAGCACATCTAATGAAGGATCATACCAGATGTTGGGATGAGGATAAGGTAAAGGAACACATCCATTCCCAAGACGTCCAAGTTGTACTTAATATAAGACCTCTGTAATTTAGTCTGAAGGATAAGATAGTGTGGCCATATACCCAAACGGGACACTACTCCGTCAAAACTGGCTATCATATTTTATACGAGAACCTCTTGCAGTACTCATCCCCATCAACTTCCAGCCCACCATTAGCTCACACGCTCTATCGCACCCTATGGACGTTCGCTCTACCACCAAAGGTAAAGATTTTTTGGTGGAAGGTTTTGCACAATGGCCTGGCCACTCGCACAAATCTAAGAATAAGAGGAGCAGATGTTGAAAATATCTTGTTGATGCATCATGGGTATCGGACTCAGCAAATATTGGTATAAGCTGAACTCTTCACAATCAAGACCATCACTTTTTGCAGGGCATTGGTGCCTTCCGACCTACATCTTCTGCAGCGGAAGCGGAGGCGTTTGCTATTTTAGAGGCATGCCGCCAAATCAAGTGTTTTGGTGAACCCGGAACAACCATAATCTCGGATGCCAAAGCTCAGATTGACAACATCAAACGATGCCTCCAAACACATATGAGACAGATGCAAGAAGATTTCCCAGGGAAGAGTATGCTCTAGCTACAAACTCTCTAGTTGAAGACATATGTAGATTGGCTTTATCTACCGAACCACCCCTTGACTTCAAGTTTGTGCGTAGAGAACTTAACTACGATGCTGATGCGAAAGCCAAGAACACCAGAATCCAAAACCTCCCTTAATAAAATTACTTGGTGTAATGTATAAAACTCTCTGTCTAAACCCCCAAAAGTTAATAAAAGTATCGTTTAAAAAAGAAAAGAAAACCTTACATAAATTAACAAAAATATTAAACTTACATAAATTAACAAAAATATTAAATATGCATTTACTTTGGTGCACAATAGCGTCATGCCTTAGAGATTTGTTGGGGGTTTTAGCTTTCTCGCTGTCTTGGACGAGAAGACTTCACCATTGGCAACAAAAACCAAAATAAAAATCTCCTTCTTTGTTCATCATCGATCCATTCTACCGCAAAAAAAAAGGTACGTCATTTGTGCTTCATCCTCTGCTCGAAGCCCTTATTTTTCTTGCTTTTGTTTATTTACAGCGTTTCTAGCTGCGATTCCTATACATCTTGATCTTTGATATGTGTGACTGTGTCTTTGTACAGGTTTGTGAAATTTCGATAAACACTCAGAAATGGAAGATGTACTTACCCAGAATCCACCACCTTCAAGATTCTTCCAAGAAGATCTTAACAACTTTGTTCCACCACCTGAATCCCTTCCATCCCCTTTCATCGTATTCTCAAACCCGAATCCCGAACTTCCCCTCCGACCATCTCTGCTCATCATAGCCATATCTTCACCTTCACTCTATATCTCCCACAATTTGCCTTCAAAGACTCTCCTTGGAAGTCTCATCATGCCTGAAGTCCCATTTTCTGGAAACACTTTAGATGGAAACACTTTAGAACCATCTTTGGAAGACAAATCCTGCAACATATACTCCTTAAATGGCACCAGTGATAAAAACTTGACCCTTCTCGTCTCTGTTCAGCTTCCTGTTTCTCCTGAACGGTCTAACTTAGTCTCGAGATTGCTCATTGGGAAAGACATTATCCCCGAGCGGGTTATAATCTTGGATTCCATTCAGAGCCGTAACTTCAGAGGTAAACTCTCACCAGATGAAACATTGGCAGCTAAACTCGAAACATCTGCTGAGAAGAAAGCAACAACTCACACCGGGTTGGTGAATCTGGATTACTTCCCATCAGGGAGTGTAATCGACGGACTGAGTGCTTCACTTTTGAGCCGGTGCCAGCTAAAGAACATCAGAGGAACATTGGTCATCACATGGCCTGAGTTTGGTCCTTCCGTGATAAGATTTGTCATGGCTCTGCTGAAGAACATTGTCCCGAGTTTGGATGTTGCGAGTGTGAACAAGGATTTGGATAATAATCCTTCAAGAATTGGTCTTAAAAAGGATGCGTGGATCGACTCAGATCTATATACATGATTGTGTTGTTCTCATTGCAAGAAAACTGTTTCGTTTCATTTTCTACATTTATCCTTTGGTGTGTAAGGACATGATTTTTAAATTTTAGTCTCCATCTTTGGCTATGACAGTAGACAACAACTTTAACATATGTAAACTCTAGAACAATGGATAAGTTATAGGCTTTTTAGGGTTTCAAGCAATATTTCTAAGAATAAATACACAACTTTATACATGTTTATTTGACAAACCCCCATAATCAATATATGTTTTTCTCTTTTCATCTTGGACCTGATAACTCCATGGCTTGAACTAGCACCGAGGAATCATCTGTAAGATCTGAATATCGTTCAGAAGGGAAAAACTCATTAGGTTTACTGTAACTTCTATTGGTTTCTGCTCTTTGAGAAGAAGCTTCCCATTTCTCAACAAGACCATCTCCTTCAAGCATTCTTACGACTTCCGACATCTTGGGACGATGAATCAGAAGATACTGTGTACAAAGCAAAGCTACTTTAACCATTTCTTCCATTTCCATTCTATCGTAATTGTTCTTCATATCCTTGTCTACTATCTGTTCTAGCATCTTCTCTTCTTGTAGTTTCTTCACCTACAAGTAAACCCCCAAAAAGCCCTATACGTGAGTGTTTTGGACCTAATTGAAACAAGAATATAAGGTTTTTTACTAGCTTACCCTATCAAGAATTGCTCCTCTTTGGTTTGCTGCTTTTCCGAATTCAAGAGCTCTCAATCCAGTAATCAATTCAAGAAGAAGAATCCCAAAACCGAACACATCTGTCTTCTCCGAAGATTGTCCTGTTGAGAGATATTCAGGTGCGATGTGACCCACTGTTCCTCTCACCGCGGTTGTCACATGAGACTCCTCGTGATCCAAAAGCTTAGCCAATCCGAAATCTCCTACAACTGCTTCACAGTAATCGTCGAGGAGTATGTTCGCAGCTTTGACGTCACGGTGAATGATCTTTGGATCACACTGCTCGTGCAAATACAGTAATCCTCTTCCTGCTCCTAATGCTATTCGCTTTCTTGTGTCCCAATCCAATACTGGCTTAGCTGTACCACACATTAAAACAAATCATAAACCAGTCAAACCAAACAAAATGAGAGATTCTTACTACCTTTGAGACGAGAAGCGACACTGCCATTAGACATGTAAGGATAAACGAGAAGCCGTTCAGAGGAAGTGGTGCAGAAGCCGTAGAGGCGAAGTAGATTCCGGTGAACAGCAAGACTTATCATCTCAACCTCTGTCTGAAACTGAGTCTCTCCACCACCATTGTTTATATCCTTCAGCAAGACTTATCATCTCAACCTCTGTCTGAAACTGAGTCTCTCCACCACCATTGTTTATATCCTTCAATCTCTTCACAGCGATTATGGTTCTATCATGAAGACAACCTTTATACACATTCCCAAACCCTCCTTTTCCAACTAGATTCTTGCTGCTGAAGTTACTCGTCGCGGATTGAAGTTCTTTGAAACTAAACCTTCTTAGATTCCCTAAACATACTCCTTCCTTGTTTTGCTCTACAAAAATTTCAAATTCATACATACATTGGTCCATATTTCGTATTTTAATGGTTATTGATTTTTCATTGAGAAACTTACCATTAATGTCGAAGAACAAAACTTGTTGGTTATGTCTTTTTCTCCACCAGAGGAAAAAAACAAATCCAATGATCAACATCATAACACAAGTAAGGCTTAATCCCAAAGCTACCGCGATTTTTTTATTGTTTGTTCCTCCATCAGATGAATTTTCTAACGAACAACAAAAACAATTTTAGCTTGCATTTTATAAAATTCAATCAATTTTGATTGAGGATTGAGATTTTAGATTTTACTAACTTTGAGAACTGTTCAAGGTAATAGACATTGGTTTAGGCTGAGTTCCATTACAGTCTTTCTCAGTGCCAGTTGGACAAATCTGAGGATTGCCCATAACACTGCATAACAAGTAAAAAAAATGTTAAACAAAAGCTATATAGTACAACTTGGCTAACGTATAAATGTAGATAAATTACAGAAAAAATACAATGGAAACTACAAGTACCCTATTTTTTTATCAGAACAGAGTAAAACAGAGCAGAGACATATTTCTTTCTCAGAAAATAGACTTACTTGAATGTTTTTGCAAGTGATCTTGGGACTGGTCCACTCAAGTTATTGTACGACAAATCCCTGAAAATTAATTACAAAGTAGGGCTATATATACATGCTTTAAACATATAAATTTAATTTAAAATAAAAAAGAAAGAAAATGTACAAAAAAGTGAGCTGAGTCATGTTTGCCAATGAGCTAGGAATTGTTCCTGTCAGACTGTTATTATTAACCCTCCTGCTCCACAATTTTCAACACAATCTTTCCATTAATAATTTTATAAAAAATTATATATATTTAAAGAAAATTATAGTAAAATAAATGGATAAAATCTTACAAATACTGAAGATTTGTGGAATAAGAAAGAGTGACTGGGATTTGTCCAGTAAAGTTATTGGTAGAGAGATCAAGTGTTTTGAGTTTCTTCAAGTTCCCAATTTCATGAGGGATATGTCCTGTTATGTAATTGTTCTGCAATAGCCTATATCCAGGAAAAAAAAATATTTATAAAATAAAGTAACTAAAGAGATGAAGAAACTGTTTTACTGATTTTATAAGCAAGACTTATCATCTCAACCTCTGTCTGAAACTGAGTCTCTCCACCACCATTGTTTATATCCTTCAGTCTCTTCACAGCGATGATGGTTCCATCATGAAGACAACCTTTATACACATTCCCAAACCCTCCTTTTCCTACTAGATTCTTGCTGCTGAAGTTACTCGTCGCAGATTGAAGTTCTTTGAAACTAAACCTTCTTAGATTCCCTAAACATACTCCTTCCTTGTTTTGCTCTATTAAAATTTCAAATGTACACATACATAGGTTTCATATGTCGCATTTTAATAGTTTTTGATTTTTCATTGAGAAACTTACCATTAATGTCGAAGAACAAAACTTGTTTGTTATGTCTTTTTCTCCACCAGAGGAAAAAACCAAATCCAATGATCAACATTATAACACAAGTAAGGCTTAATCCCAAAGCTACCGCGATTTTTCCACTTTTTGTTCCTCCATCAGATGAATTTTCTAACAAACAACAAAAACAATTTTAGCTTGAATTTTATAAAATTCAATCAATTCTTATTGAAGATTGAGATTTTAGATTTTACTAACTTTGAGAAGTGTTCAAGGTAATAGACATTGGTTTAGGCTGAGTCCCATTACAGTCTTTCTCAGTGCCAGTTGGACAAATCTGAGGATTGCCCATAACACTGCATAACAAGTAAAAAAGTGTTAACTAAAAACTATATAATACAACTTTAGATCACGTATAAATGTAGATAAATTACATTAAAAAATACAATGGAAACTACAAGTACCCTATTTTTTTTTTTTATCAGAACAGAGTAAAACAGAGCAGACACATATTTTTTCTGAAAATAGACTTACTTGAATGTTTTTGCAAGTGATCTTGGGACTGGTCCATTCAAGTTATTGTACGACAAATCCCTGAAAATTAATTACAAAGTAGGGCTATATATACATGCTTTAAACATATGGAAACATATAAATTTCATTTAAAATAAAAAAGAAAGAAAATGTACAAAAAAGTGAGCTGAGTCATGTTTGCCAATGAGCTAGGAATTGTTCCTGTCAGACTGTTATTATTAACCCTCCTGCTCCACAATTTTCAACACAATCTTTCCATTAATAATTTATAAATATATATATATATATATATTTAAAGAAAACTATGATAAAAAAATGGATAAAATCTTACAAAAATATATATATATATATATATTTAAAGAAAACTATGATAAAAAAATGGATAAAATCTTACAAGTACTGAAGATTTGTGGAATAAGAAAGAGTGAATGGGATTTGACCAGTAAAGTTATTGGTAGAGAGATCAAGTGTTTTGAGTTTCTTCAATTTCCCTATTTCATGAGGGATATGTCCTGTTAAGTAATTGTTCTGCAATAGCCTATATCCAGGAAAAAAAATATTTATAAAATAAATTAATTAAAGAGATGAAGAAAATGTTTTACTGATTTTATAAAAACTTACACAGTTTGAAGATATGTTAAATTGCCAATACTGGATGAAAGAGTTCCAGACAAGTTCTGGCTTGGAACTCCACTACATACACATAATAGTAAATACTGTAAACACATGTTTACATATGTGTAAGTGTGTGTGTGTGTAAAGTGCTTACAGGCTTTGGACAAAACCATCAGGAGAGCAAGAGATCATGTTCCAGCTACAAGGATCAACTGCTGTGTCATCCCAATTCATTAGAACTCCATGTGGATCAATCAGAGAGCTTTTGATTCCTATTAGGGCCAGAACTGCAAAAAGTTAGAACTCCATGTGGATCAATCAGAGAGCTTTTGATTCCTATTAGGGCCAGAACTGCAAAAAGAAAATACTTTTTAGGAAGAAAACAGTAAAAGAAATTGAGAAATAAAATACTTTGTTTATGAATATTACCTTCATAGTTAACACCTTTGTCTGTGAGTTCTGCAGAAGAAGAAGAGAGTTTGTTTATGAATATTACCTTCATAGTTAACACCTTTGTCTGTGAGTTCTGCAGAAGAAGAAGAGAGGAAACATATGAAGAAGAAGAAGTAGGTTGAAGAGAACAAAACATAACACTTGTTTACTTCTCTTCTTGTCAGCAACATCTTCTTTGTCTGAGTCAAAACTTGTCTTTCTTGCATTAAAACCTTTGAGAGTGTTAATCTCTAAGGTGCTGAGTTTGAGGTTTATTTCTTTTGTATGAAATGATCTTTTTTCTCAATTCTTTGTTTGGATGCTATAAAGGAAAAAGATGGAACAGAGGATTTTGATTTGGAAATGTATGTGTCTGAGAGTGAAAGAGAAAGAGGGAAAGTGAAAGATTTGTCTGCCAATTATTATCTTATGGTCCTTTGGACTGTAAACTAGAAAAGGCCAGAGACTAAATCAAGTAATGTTTTTTTTTTTGTATAGTTTTACAAGATTTAAATGTTTTTATCTATTGACCAATGGGTTTATCTATAAAAATATTACAATTTGGTTTATAAATAATCTAACACAAAATACAC
>CM071718.1:39890257-39901922 GCA_036630335.1 Physaria fendleri | reverse complement strand
AGAGACCAAGGAAGAGACACCGAGAAAGCAGAAAATAAAAGAGGCCCTCCCCGACCACGGCAACGATGCCGAAGCCGGAGAAACAATTGACGGCGGCTTCTTGTGGAAAGAACTTTTTTAGGGTTTTTTTTTTCTCGGAGTTAAGTTTATCAGCTACAAACTCAAACATGTGAAATACAGTTACAAGCTTGGTTTTTTTTCCAAAACCAAATCTATGAAGTAGAATCAATTTAAGCCATAGCTTAATTAGATCTAAAATTTTGTTTGGTGGATATAAAGATCGACTATTCAAAAATAAAAAAAATGTAATACGGTGTATCAGAACTGTAGAGATCAATAATGGTTTTTCCGTGATGTGGTTAATACTTGCTCTTTAGCTGATTTGTCTGGCTATGGTCCTAAGCTTACCTGGTGCAACAAAAGGAAAGAGGGATTGGTTTGTAAGAAGTTGGATCGGATTTTGGTTAATGAAGCTTGGTTAGATAAATTTCCTCAGGCTTATAGTCATTTTGAAGCAGGTGGATGTTCTGATCATCTTAGAGGTAGAGTTGTTATGGGAGGCAGCTCGGTGCGAAATAGAGTCCCATTTAAATTTGTTAACTGCTTGGTTGACTCTCCGAAATTCAAAGAGGTGGTCTCAAACTTCTGGAAAGAGACCTCTCCTCTCTTTATTTCCACTTCGACTCTGTACAGATTCTCAAAGAAGTTGAAGATGCTGAAACCTCTCCTTAGAAGATTGGCAAAAGAAGAAGTGGGGGATATAACCAAAAAAGTAAGTGAAGCTTATAAAGTTCTCTGTGAAAAGCAAGAGAATAATCTAACTAATCCGAATCCGCTTGCTATTCATGAGGAGTTGGAGGCTTTTTCAAAGTGGCAGAAGTTATCCTTTGTGGAGGAAAAATTCCTGAAACAAAAAGCAAAAATTCATTGGTTGAAAGAGGGAGACCTGAAACAAAAAGCAAAAATTCATTGGTTGAAAGAGGGAGATGGGAACAATAGATATTTCCACAGAGCGGTGGAGCAAAGAAGAAGAAGGAATACAATAAAAGAGATTGTTAAGGAAGGGGTTACTCTTACTCAGAAAAAGGACATTCAAAAGGAGGCAGTAGATTTTTATCAAGACTTTCTTAATCTTCAGGAGCAACGAGCTTCAATTGATGAGACTCAACTTGCTAGGTTCATTTCTTCCAGATGTTCTCGTACAAATCAGGAGGCTCTGATTAAGGAAGTTACCCCAGCAGAAATTAAAAAAGTTCTTTTTGATATGGCAAAACACAAAAGCCCTGGTCCGGATGGATATACGGTGGAGTTTTATCAGAATACGTGGGATATAATTGGAGAAGATTTTGTCAAAGCAGTTCAATCTTTTTTCGTGAAGGGTTTTCTTCCTAAAGGGGTGAACTCTACTATATTAGTATTGGTGCCAAAGAAGGAAAACGTATCGGAGATGAAGGACTATAGGCCCATTTCGTGTTGTAATGTGATATACAAGGTAGTCTCTAAGATTTTAGCAAATAGACTGAAGCTGCTCTTGCCTCAGTTGATCCTTCCAAATCAGTCTGCTTTTATAAAAGATAGATTGCTCATGGAAAATATCCTCTTAGCAACAGAGCTGGTTAGGGATTATAACTCAGAGAATCAAAGTCCTAGATGTGCCTTGAAAGTCGACATCACTAAAGCGTTTGACTCTTTAAATTGGGATTTTCTATTAGATGTGCCTTGAAAGTCGACATCACTAAAGCGTTTGACTCTTTAAATTGGGATTTTCTATTCAAGCTGCTGAGGTGTATGGATTTCCCTTCTGACTTTATACATTGGATAAGTCTATGTGTTTCTTCAGCTTCCTTTTCGGTCCAAGTTAATGGTGAGTTAGCTGGGTACTTTGGGAGCTCAAGAGGTTTAAGGCAAGGTTGTTCTCTTTCACCTTACCTTTTTGTTCTCAGTATGAATGCTTTATCTGGTATGCTTAATTCTGCTGCAAAAGACAACTTGATTCGATATCACCCTAGATGTGCTAGTAAGGAGATTACACATTTATCTTTTGCTGATGACATAATGGTTTTTACTGAGGGAAGCCACCAATCTGTTGAGAATGTAGTAAAGATTTTTGGGGAGTTTGCAAATTACTCAGGTCTAAAAATTTCCATGGAAAAGTCTACCATATTCATGTCAAGCATGGACGCAGAGGAGATGGATAAAATAAACAGAAATTTTGGGTTTTCTATTGGCAAATTGCCTGTTCGATACCTTGGTCTTCCCCTCCTCACAAGAAGAATGACAAGGGAGGATATCCAACCATTATTGGACAAAATAGCAAACAAGATAAAAGGCTGGAAGAATAGATACTTATCTTTTGCGGGAAGGAAGCAGTTAATCCTTTCTGTCGTATCAGGTTTAACTAATTTCTGGCTAAGTACTTTTAGAATACCGAAAAATTCTTAGCAGAAATTGAGAGCATTTGTGGGGCTTTCCTATGGTCTGGTCCTGAGCTAAATCATCATAAAGCAAAGGTATCTTGGAAAACGGTGGTGAGACCCAAAGATGAAGGAGGCTTGGGAATAAGAAGTCTTACTGAGGTAAATCAAGTATGTGCTCTTAAGTTGATATGGAGGTTAATTTCAAGAAAGGATTCTTTGTGGGTTCAATGGTGCTGGTCCCATATCGTTAAAGGAAATTCAATATGGAGTCTGTCAAACTCCTCAACGGTGGGATCATGGATGTGGAAGAAGATCCTAAAATACAGACATTTAGCCAGAAATTTTCATAAAGTTGAAATATATAACGGTGTCTCAACCTCTTTTTGGTTCGATAATTGGTCTACTCTTGGGGTGCTTTATGATCTAGTTGGAGAAAGGGGGTATATAGAAATGGGTTTAGGCAAACAAGCTACTGTAGCTGATGCTTTAAACCATACTCGAAGAAGAAGACATAGAAGGGAGGAGTATAAAAGAATCGAACTAATTCTGATGGAAGCCAGAGAAAAAATGAGGACGGATAAAGATGATATCCACTTATGGAAGAGGAAGGATAATACCTATAAGAATGTCTTTTCTTCTTGGCACACTTGGAATCAATTAAGAGAAGTCAACCAACAAGTCTCATGGAAAAAAATAATATGGATCAGAAGTGGTACCCCAAAGTTTTCTTTTATTTCTTGGCTGGCTATTCTGGATAAGCTAGCTGTGGGGAATCGAATCAAAAGATGGGGAAAAGGGAATGATCCGACTTGTTGGTTTTGCAAAAGGGAGGAAGAGTCTCGGAATCACCTGTTCTTCTCCTGCCCGTATTCCAAAGATATTTGGTATCAGACTGCTAAAAATCTTATGGGAGATAAATTCTCAACGGATTGGCATGTCATCATTTAAAACCTTCAGATGGGGACTTATCTAAATACCTTCCTTCTTTGTTACGCTTTCCAAACATCTATTCATCACCTCTGGAGGGAAAGAAATGAAAGAAAGCACAATAATACCTTTCCAAACATCTATTCATCACCTCTGGAGGGAAAGAAATGAAAGAAAGCACAATAATACTAGTCATTCTGCTGCCCTGCTTATCAAATGGATTGATAGAGTCATTAAAAACAAGCTTCTTGGGCTTAAAGATAAAGGGAACAACAAGCTATCTGGAGGTCTTCTGCTCTGGATTGAAACTCGTTTGAATTAAGCTTTTGAAGATTTAGCTTCGGGATTGGCTTTCAATCTCCAGCCTGTGATCGTTTGCTAGTCTCTTGAGAAAAACATAATTGTTTTCTCAAGAGCAAATAGTTAAGTCTTCAGAAATGTTGCTTTCCATGTTTCGATCATATTTTTCTCTGGATTGATGCATCAAAACATGGCAGGTGAAGCGGAATTGATAAGCAGAATGGGAGTGAGAAGCATTTGGGGCAGCTCTTACTCTTTGATCTACTATTGGCCCTGTGCTTACATTTTCAGACAGTCTCTTGGGATTCAGTTCAATCACTGAAAATCCCAGGAGCAAAAGCTAAGTCACAAACCCAAATCTCTCTTTGGTTTTTCAAAAAGTATAGTGCCAAGCTACTCCTGGTGTTTGCAGAGTAGTGGAGTATTCAGGAAAGAGGCGGATGCGCATCTAACAGATCAAGAAGAAGTCCAGTTTGGGAAATCATTGCTCTGTTTACTTTCCCAGTCTCTTGGGTTTCAGGACCTCTCCTGTTTACCCAGGAGCAAAAGATAAGTCCATCTCCAAAAGGTCTTTACTTATAAACACTCAAATGTTTTCCCAAGCTGGTCTATTTTGCTCTTTTGCAGGAGGTTATCTCTGTTTCAGGCTCAAGACTACTAAAGCATCTTTTCCTACTTTATTTCTTTGAATAAAACGAACTGGACTTTGTACTTATATATTGCTTGCTTGGTTTGTCTTGTTGGTTCTTGTTTGTTTTGCAGGGTCTAAGCTTTTTGTGAGCTTAGTTTTGTTTTGATCTGTTTTTGTTAACTCAGAGCCTGTTCTGAGGTGTAATGAATAATAGTTTTTTGAGGAATAAAATTTAACATTCTTTCAAAAAAAAAAAAAAAAAAATTTTTTAAAAAAAAAAAAAAAAAAATAGAAAAGGGACTTCCAAGTAACTCATTGTGCCCATTCCCCAATTCTTTGACAATGTCAAAGTCCCACAACACTTCACATAAAGGAAACAAGCCTTGTTTAGTTGTTTATATATCAATAGAATCAGAATGGATCAATAAGATATCTTATTATAACATATTAGATACACTCACAAACTTACATATAATCTTAAGGCCTTATTGCTTCGTCTCTCTCTCTCTCTCTCTCACTCTGTTTTCTCCTTTTTTAAGCCACTTATGTTCTCTTCTTCTCCTCTCTCTCTTTCTTCAACAAGCCTTGTTTAGTTGTTTATATATCAATAGAATCAGAATGGATCAATAAGATATCTTATTATAACATATTAGATACACTCACAAACTTACATATAATCTTAAGGCCTTATTGCTTCGTCTCTCTCTCTCTCTCTCTCACTCTGTTTTCTCCTTTTTTAAGCCACTTATGTTCTCTTCTTCTCCTCTCTCTCTTTCTTCATAACATATATTATTCAATTGTCATTGGTTGTGTCATGCAACATCTGAAACGAGCTTTTCTCACAGTTGTCATTATCTCTGTTTCAGCCGCCTCAAGGAGATTGACAATCTCTGCAAAACAAGGACGTACTTCAGGGTCTGCATCCCAGCAACGTGTCATTATCTCCCCAAGTACAGGGAGACAATCCGACGGGATCGTTGGACGAACACCTCGGTTCACTACCGCGAATGCAGCTTGAACCGCTGTCATGTTCTGGAACGGTAATAGACCTGTTATCAATTCCCACAGCACGATTCCAAAGCTATACACGTCTACTTTTTGGGTGTAGGGTCTATGCTGAATCATCTCCCTGCATCAATCAACAAACAGGCATATATATACAGAGACTTGAGATTATAAAGGGCAGGAAAAGGATTTGGAAAATGATTCACAATTCAAGAAACTTCATATATATACAGAGACTTGAGATTATAAAGGGCAGGAAAAGGATTTGGAAAATGATTCACAATTCAAGAAACTTACGGGGCCATCCATCTGTAGGTTCCAGTCTCTGGAGTCATCCCTTCCGTTTGAACTTCAATTCTCGCAACTCCAAAATCAGCAATCTTGATGGACCGATCAGCTGCTATGAGGAGGTTATCTGACTTTAGATGCAACTCCAAAATCAGCAATCTTGATGGACCGATCAGCTGCTATGAGGAGGTTATCTGACTTTAGATCCCGATGTATAAAGTTGAGCTCATGGACATAAGCCATACCCCTGGCAACATCCAACGCCTGCATAACAGCTAACTTTAAAGGCACAGCTCGGTTTTGTCTCTTTGTCAAAAACTGTCTGACTGAACCTCCTTTCGCATATTCAGTTACGATGCACCACACCATTGGTTTAATACACGCACCAATAAACCTAACGATGTTGGGATGCTTCAAATACGCAAGCATAGAAACCTCCTGCTGAAACTGCTGTTCAAGGGCTTGTGCCTTTTCGAGGTTATTTTCTGGCCTCTCGAGTAGCTTAATCGCAACATCCTCTCCGTTGTAAGTTCCTCTGTATAACTTTCCAAACGCCCCCTGAGCAAAAGCAGGACCCATGTGAAGCTTTCTCAGATCAATTGTCCATTCTTCATAGTTTGCCAGTCCCATGGTTGGATGTTTACTGTCCATCAACGCTTGTGCTAAAGCATCATCGTTAAGTGTGTGAGTAACTTTCCCTGGGCGAAATACGCTTTGCCCAACAGAGGGAGAGTATGGACGACGCATAGGCTTCAAACCAGGATGGCCAATAAGAGCATCGCTAGAATCAACACTACTATTATCCACAGACATTGACACAGAACCACCAGCATTACTAGTCTGCATACTGTCAACAGACATGTTTGTACCTTCTTCCCCGAGCTTTTGATAAAAGTCTTGTGTGAAGGCATAGTAGTTGTTATCATTGTTCTGATTCCCATGGGCGTGCATATCAAACTTTGGATTCTCAAGCATCCTGTCTAATCTTGCTTTTGCTATGTATGATGAACTGGAAGTCACATGTATATCTCTTTGAATCACTTCAACATCCACACCTAAATGCAGTAACTACAACATAAAAACTTACCTTTAGGAGCAAATCGATAATCTAGACGAAAACCTAAATGCAGTAACTACAACATAAAAACTTACCTTTAGGAGCAAATCGATAATCTAGACGAAATGAAAGTTTATGTTCCCGCAAACTGTAAACAAAACTCGAGATGCTCTACAAATCCACACAGACGAAATGAAAGTTTATGTTCCCGCAAACTGTAAACAAAACTCGAGATGCTCTACAAATCCACACCCTAAAAAGGATAAACATACATATTACTAACAGAATGAAAATTTGTGAATGAAGCTGAATTCAGGTTCTTGGTACACAGTTCAATTTCGTGGTTCTAGAGGAAGAAAGCAACTAACTTCACCATTGAATTCCAAAATTTCATTTCAAAGAAAAATTGATAACAAATGAGAGGTCTTAGGAGAAAAAATTCACATTTCCCACAAAACCCAAAAAGTAGACACAGATCTGATAGCTCTATGATGAAAGAAGCTATAAAAAAAAAAAAGTAGACACAGATCTGATAGCTCTATGATGAAAGAAGCTATAAAAAAACCATGGATTACCTAGAGCTTCGTAGACCCCAAAACCAGTTGATATGACATGAAATCAAAACGAAACCCTTGCCTTGGGGGGTACTGGATGAGTTAAGGATCAAAAATAGAAACCAAGATTCTTACTCCGATCAAAAACCCCACAAAGTAATTAGATCGCAATATAAAAAAGGTTGATTGAAACAAAAAAAGAATCCAGAAACCTAAAGAAGAGGTGGTGTGGAGAAAGAGGAGAAAGAAGAGTCAGTCGTCGCTTCTCATATACTTTTCCAGACTCCGATTTTCTCATTTTCTTTTATTTTTATTAATTTTTTTAATCCTTTTGCTGGCAAATTCGTTTTTATTTTTTTATTATTAATTGCGACAGCTTTCTACCCATACTCTCTCTAGTAAAAAGTAACTACCACGCGTCCTTTCATTCGTACATTTGTCGACTCTCCGTGTCATATATGGCGGCGCGTGGTAGCTTTTTTTTCACGCTTGTGTTATGTAACATTTTGGTACATAACACGATTTACAAAGTATTGAGGTTTAAACAATTAAAATTAATATTAACGGGGCCTTTTCGAATTTTGCAGACGAAATGAAAGTTTATGTTCCCGCAAACTGTAAACAAAACTCGAGATGCTCTACAAATCCACACGCTAAAAAAGGATAAACATACATATTACTAACAGAATGAAAATTTGTGAATGAAGATGAATTCAGGTTCTTGGTACTCAGTTCAATTTCGTGGTTCTAGAGGAAGAAAGCAACTAACTTCACCATTGAATTCCAAAATTTCATTTCAAAGAAAAATTGATAACAAATGAGAGGTCTTAGGAGAAAAAATTCACATTTCCCACAAAACCCAAAAAGTAGACACAGATCTGATAGCTCTATGATGAAAGAAGCTATAAAAAAAACCATGGATTACCTAGAGCTTCGTAGACCCCAAAACCAGTGGATATGACATGAAATCAAAACGAAACCCTTGCCTTAGGGGGTACTGGATGAGTCAAGGATCAAAAATAGAAACCAAGATTCTTACTCCGATCAAAAACCCCACAAAGTAAATTAGATCGCAATATAAAAAAGGTTGATTGAAACAAAAAAGAATCCAGAAACCTGAAGAAGAGGTGGTGTGGAGAAAGAGGAGAAAGAAGAGTCAGTCGTCGCTTCTCATATACTTTTCCAGACTCCGATTTTCTCATTTTCTTTTATTTTTATTAATTTTTTTAATCCTTTGCTGGCAAATTCGTTTTTATTTTTTTTATATTAATTGCGACAGCTTTCTACCATACTCTCTCTAATAGAAAGTAATTAACACGCGTCCTTTCATTCGTACATTTGTCGACTCTCCGTGTCATATAAGGCGGCGCGTGGTAGCTTTTTTTTCACGCTTGTGTTATGTAACATTTTTGGTCCACAATACGATTTACAAAGTATTGAGGTTTAAACAATTAAAATTAATATTAACGGGGCCTTTTCGAATTTTGCCCTCAAGCAGCTGAGTTGTGAATCCTTTCTCGATGTCATCGGTGTCGTTGTTGTCCCAAAGGATCCTCTGAAGGGAACTACGCAGCAGGTTTGTTTTCTTTTCTTCTTCTCCTCTCAATTCGTTTGATTCAGTAACTCATGTGTGTGTGGATCGATAATGTCATTGCAGGTTGAAATTCAGGTGAGAAAAGTGTACTGCGTCAACAGGGCCTTATCAAGATTACCACTTAGTGTGGAGGATGCTTCCCGAAGTGAAGTGGATATAGAAAAATCTCTTCAGGTATTTTCTTGCTGTTTTAATTTGGAGATTTAGTTGGAGTTGTACAATTGTGATCTGAATTTTGATACCTTGTGTTCTTCTAATGCTTCTATGGTGGTCAATCTGTTCATATGTGCTGTGTTTTTAATGAGTGTTGCAGTCTGGAACGCCAGCTGTTCGTGTGAATCAAGATACACGTTTGAATAATAGGGTGCTCGACATCAGAACACCTGCTAATCAAGCCATATTCCGCATTCAGTGTCAAGTCGAAAATGTGAGGCATTGGTCTTGTATTAATTTGCTATGCGCGCCTTATCATTTGTGTTGCTTTTTTCATATTTGGTTAAATGTTAGCTTGTATTAATTTGCTATGCGCGCCTTATCATTTGTGTTGCTTTTTTCATATTTGGTTAAATGTTAGCGTATGCATCATGACTAGTATAAGATATTCATTACAGAAATGTGGTATTAGTTGTATGTTTTGATCTTTCCATTATTTGGTTGCCTTGCTGAATCAGCTGATAATTGTGTAGGCATTTAGAGAGATCTTAGTATCTAAGGGTTTTGTTGGAATACACACACCAAAGTTGATGGCCGGTAGTAGCGAAGGAGGTGCTGCTGTATTTAGGTTGGAATACAAAGGGCAGCCTGCTTGTCTGGCTCAGTCTCCTCAGCTTCACAAGCAGATAGCAATATGTGGTGACTTCCGACGTGTCTTTGAGATAGGTCCCGTTTTCAGAGCAGAAGACTCATTCACTCATAGACATCTGTGTGAATTTGTGGGTCTTGATGTGGAGATGGAGATTCAAAAACACTATTCTGAGGTAGAAATGTTGAAAGTATATAAATTTATCCTCAAGTATCTTCTATTCTACCAGGGTGCTAATATCTAGTGTTTGTGCAGATAATGGACCTTGTGGACGAGTTATTTGTGTTTATATTCACAAGTTTGAATGAAAAGTGTAAAAAAGAACTAGAAGCTGTTGGAAAGCAATACCCATTTGAGCCTTTGAAGGTAACCCATAAACAGTATGAGCAGGGAATATTAGAAACTGAGTTTTTGTAACGAAATGAATCCTGATAACTAGCACTAAATGCAGTTTCTTCCAAAAACATTGAGGTTAACGTTTGAAGAAGGTGTTCAGATGCTTAAGGTATGACATTCTTTTTAAGGATTTTACCTTATATATGCGAATGGACTATCAGTAATAATTTTAATCTTGATGTGTTGATAGGAAGCTGGTGTAGAGGTCGATCCACTTGGGGATCTAAACACTGAATCTGAGAGAAAACTTGGTCAGCTTGTATTGGAAAAGTAATGCACCTCTATTTGATATCATTGAGTTATTCTGAATCTTACAGTTGCAAAGTTGATCTAACACTAATGTCTTGTTGATTTCGATTATATAAACCAGGTACAACACTGAGTTCTATATTCTGCATCGGTATCCAAAGGCAGTTAGGCCTTTCTACACTATGACCTGTGCTGATAATCCTCTTTACAGCAACTCCTTTGATGTCTTCATCAGAGGTATTCTTTTTTTACCTTGTGTGTATTCTAACCAGTTAGGTTACTACTACACAGTTGATACTAAGTTTACGGGTTTTGTCCTAGGTGAGGAGATCATATCAGAGTTAGGTTACTACTACACAGTTGATACTAAGTTTACGGGTTTTGTCCTAGGTGAGGAGATCATATCAGGAGCACAACGTGTCCATATCCCAGAAGTCTTGGAGAAACGTGCAGGGGAATGTGGTATTGATGTCAAGACAATATCGACATACATCGATTCATTCAGGTAAAATTAACAACTGGACCAGCTTGTTTCCCACTAATTGTATGTCGGAATTGTTCTCTAAAGCAGACAATGGCTACCAAATAATGGTTACAGGTACGGTGCGCCTCCACACGGTGGATTTGGCGTAGGGCTGGAGAGAGTGGTGATGCTTTTCTGTGCGCTGAACAATATCCGGAAAACATCACTCTTCCCTCGTGACCCTCAGAGACTTGCACCCTAACTTTTTCAACCCAGAAATCTATTGCGTGAAAATTGTCAAATTTTTCAGATGAAGCTTTTTGAGTTTGAAGAGATTTTTACTTCTTCCTTATTTCAGCAAAGGAGATTAGTTATGAACAAATCAAAAATTTGCGTAGAAACATCAACTCCTTTTACTAACATTATTAGAAGACCTTTCTTTTTGGTCTGCACATTATAGAAGAAAAACACAAATATTTGAAAAATAATCTTAATTAAGGTACAATAACAAAAAAATGTCAGAATTTAAATTAATCATCATCTAAAAAGCATGTACTGATAACAAAATCTAGTTTACCAAAAAAAAAACACCAAATTTAGGAGATCACATTACAAGTACGGGACGAGAAGGCTCAAAGCGACAGGATTAAAAAGTTTGTTTCTGTATAATTTATATTTTTACTTCAGTATAAATAAATATAGTAATTATAAATGCTTGATATTATTGTTACTAATTTATCATATTTTTCTTTTTTTGGTTTATAGGTTTCTGACTTCAATAAAAAAAGGTATTATCAAACAAGAAAATAACATTATCTTTTTTTTTTGGTAGAAAGAAAATAACATTATTGGAAAAACGGTTTATTTAGTCCCCAAAACTTTGAACATCACGCCAGATAGTCCTGGTTCTTTGACCTCTTGTAATTAGTCCCGACGGTAAGTTTAACAACTCAATTAGCCCCCAATACTTTGAACATCACGC
>CM071718.1:39793289-39803515 GCA_036630335.1 Physaria fendleri | reverse complement strand
AATGATTCATAATCTGTTTTGTTCTGTTAATGATTCAGAATCTGATTTATTTTGAGTCAATCTTCTGTTAGAAACATATTGTTGTTGATACTAATTTCATAACAATATTTGTCTCATAATTGTTATCCTTGTAATTGGGTAAAGGTGATCGATATTTTCAGGGATCCAATTGAGATATTGAAACTCAAGCCTCAAGAAGAAGAACCAAAGGTGAATGAGGCTGATAATACTGAAGAAAATGTGGCTCCAAACACGAGAGATGTTGATTCAGAAGGAATTGAGGTGAAGAGGATGGTAGGGTTAGTAACAGAAGAGGAAGAGGAAGACATTTTCTGCGTTTCAGTTTGTCAGATTTTAAACAGAAAATCGATTCTGAAGAGATATATCGATATTGCTTTTTAGGCTAAAAATCTATATTTATTCCCAATTCACTGAACTGTCGTTTTATGATGTTAATAACAGTTATTATTTTTAAAATTTTTAATTGAAACGACATAGTTTTGAGCCATAAACGTCACTAACGGCTGATTAAACCCTAATCTGTTAGTTTGACCAAAATTATACATGTCAACGGAATTAAAAACCTAACGGATGTATGTATGGGAATGACGGAATAGACGGAATCAATGTCTATGAACGTTAAAACACGAACATCGTGTTCATGTATATATTTCCCTACGAGGTTATTGTCTGGGTATGTTTTTACCGATATCCCGAACATACAGATAGACAATCATATATTTGACCACATGAAAAGCCCTTAAAATAGTTTCTGACAAAATAAGTAAACCATGGATAATTATAACATCCACACAATACTCAGCCATAGTGTAGTATGTCATTATAGTCATTAAGGGAATAACAAGTAATAAAACCTATATTACATTTCATCCCTAGTCTTCAAAATGAGGTTCTCTATCATAATCTGGTAGTTATCTAACATGTAATATTACTTTTCTTTTAATTTGTGGAAAGTGTATTTGTATTATTTCATACAGTTTGTGGGAGGCGATTTCGTTTGTTTTCTTCCTCTTTACTTGATTTGTGACCCTTTTGGCTCCGGTTCGTGGCTCAGTCTTCAAGATGAGAACGAAGTCGGCTTCTCGGAGATTTCAAAGGACGTCGAAAAGGGGGTTATCGGTGGTTCCCTTCCGGCTATGATTTTCCTTCCCCTGGCTGAGTTGAGATTCCGAGTACCCTAACCCTTTTGCTGTTTCTTCCGATTGGTAGGTGCGTGATGTTTTGGTTTGGTTTGGGTGGTGGTGGTCTTCTCGAAGTTGCGGCTCCGACGGCTGTCCATGGCGGTCCAAGGAGTACCCCTGAGTTGTATCTGCCCAGTAGTTTGCACGTTCGATCCACTCGCCGACCTGTGGCTTCACGTTTCTCCTCTCCGGTCCGAGCTCATCAACAACCAGCTCCGTCGCCTCCCTCTCGGCCATCCTCCAGTTACGGCGGCTTTTGTGGCGGCAGAATAATTGGGTAGGGTTTCTTTGCTTTGGACTTCTCTTTGGGCCTTTCGCTTAGGTTTGTTGGGCTTTTTTGGCCTTTTTCTTTTTTAAAATTTGGACCTGAGATCATTAGTTTGTTTCTAGGATCTATGTTTTTTTCTTGTTGGGCCCGTTTGGACCTTCTCATGTGTCTTGGGCTGAGCCCGTTTTTTTCTTAATATATTATCATGTTTAAGTGAAAAAAAAAGTGTGGTAAATTTGAGATATGACTCTTTCTCTGCGTAGGCGGTATCTAAAACGAATATAAACCTGTATTATTAATGTTCATACCATCCATCTTGACAAAATAAGAAGTATATATATATATATATATATCCAATCTCCATAACTATAAGCAAGGAATATCTCACAATTAACAATTTTTAATGTCAATTTTGTGACATCTTCAAAACCAATAATAAACGGCTGCTTAAAGCAGAGTGTTGTGAGATCTCATGTTTATCCAAAGTGGATTATATACTAAACTTTGATCCGTTTACATAATCGCCGATCTAATTTTCAGAACTTATTTTAATAAGAAACATAAATTATTAAATTATTAAATTATCGCCGATCTAATTTTCAGAACTTATTTTAATAAGAAACATAAATTATTAAATTAGTGGGACATAAGAGATATATAACTTGTATGCGAAGTATCCCACTCGTTACCCCGTTACGCCACGTGGATAGTAGATATGCCAAATGTCTATCCGCTTGCAACCCATTAAACTAATCAGGTAAAGACACGTGTTGAGTAATAACGTCACATCATCGTGCAGACAGTTGAGATGTTTTGTTCCGGTCACCGTTATCGAAAACCCAACGGGATTTTTTGTAATTTCCTTATCCCTGGGTAAAACCGTCATTTTGCTTTTCACAAGAAAGTATCATTAAAAACCTAAAGAAACGCGCTTTCCACGACGGTGACGGTGTGTAGTGGTGTGACACCCATATCCTTAACTTCTTTCCACGACGGTGACGGTGTGTAGTGGTGTGACACCCATATCCTTAACTTAAATTACGAAATTAGCCATCTCTCAAAAATATAAAGTTATAATTCAATTGGACCCAAAAGGGTAATTAAGTAAAATCGCAACTAAGGCACGTGGTGGTACGGTTGTAACCCTATCACGTGCTAGTCAACTCGCTTAACAGATATTCTGAAGATGGTGTGTGTCCCACAAACTTACTTGCCAATAACAAAGTTAGTAGTAGTTGTTGGCGCGTGAGCTCCACCTTAAAATCCTAGTGCGCGTGAAGTACGAAAACCTCGCCCCACCATCATCAGTAGTACTTCATCTTCTACATCTACATATACCTCTCCGACTCTTTCCCACTTCTTCTAGTGTTTTTTTTTCTTTGTTCGCCTGAAACTTTGTCGCTGAGAACTAACGAAACTTGTAAAACAAACAATTAGTAATATAAACTCATGGAACGAAGTAGCGTAATCGACGATGTTGAATTTTGGCTTCCGCCGGAGTTTCCCACTGACGAGTATTTTCTCCTGAGGAAGGAGAATAACAGTGGTAGAGTTCATGATTCGAACAACTGCATGTTCCCGTACGAGTCGCGTCATGGATTTGGCGCTTTTGGCTCTACCGTTAAGCGTAACGCTATGAAGGAAGTCGGCGAGGATAATTTCTTCGCCGATTTGACCAGGCAAATGGTTCAGTCATCTCTAGAAGATAATTTCTCCAGTAGGCACGCTTTCCCGGTCTGTAACAACAACAAGGTATTAAACCATTCGTCTCTGTTTTTCTTTCGATTTCGAATTTTGGTGTTTATTTAAACAGTCTTTTGTTTATTTCTGCTTCGTCAGGCGTGGGGATTGAATCGTTCATCTCTATGTCTAGCCGGAACCGGCTGTAGTTGTCGGAGTCAGAGATCTAACCAGAATTCCCAACCGCGAGTTACTACTCAGACGACATGGAATCTGTACTGTGCAGCGATGGAGGAAGTAGCGAGGATGAGCATCAACAACAAACCGTACCATAGCAGTAGAGGATTCTCCGGTCCTCCCACCTCTGCCGCAGCTTCCGTCAAAAACTACGCTAACACCGCCACCGGTTACTACAACCACCATCAAGCTCTATCATACCAGAAGCGACAAGCTATTCAAGTAATCACTCAAATAACACCTCATTAAATACGAATTTCATCCTTTGGTTTCTGTTTTTTTTTGTGTGTGCGCTAATTGGTTTGTTTAATTTGTCTTGTTTTGCAGTTTCATCAGCTAAGGCAGCAACAATTGATGAAACATCAGAGCAGAGGAGCAACACTTAATAGCAACAAAAATATTGGTCGGATTGATTTGTCATCTTCTGCATGGTCTCATCAGCTTCCTAAGCATGTTAATTTAATCGGAGACCATACCGGAAAACGTGGATCTACCGGAACCGGCGTCTTTTTACCCCGAAGTGTTGATCATTCATCTTCAAGAGGTGAGACTCGCGAGAAGCTCAGTAATGCAGACGTATCGAGGAGACAGAGGAAGAATGTGAGGATGGAGCAGTCGGTGAACGAGCCTCGGTTAGAAGTGTGGAGAGGACAAGGTTTTTGGATCCTTTAATCACCATTGATGGATTGATAGATTGCATAAAGGAGTTTGAGAGAGAGAAGCGGCGACTCTGTTTTTTTTGGTGTGGGAAATTAGACCTTGATGTCAGTCCGTCACCGGACTGTTGCTTTAGTATTTACCCCTTCGTTCACTTCGTTTCTCACAACTCTTTAAGCTAAGGACCTTTAGTAAAAGAAAAAAAATATTTCTGTTTTAATTTTGTTACCCATTAGATAGTTAGACCAGCTCCATCGGTGGAGTACCATAAACAAAAACATAAATTAATATTTTAATGAAATCTAAGTATTTAATTAAATCAATATTTTTGTTATAAAAATTGACCAATTATACACTACCACCTGTCAATACTATGTGTGATATTGAATCTTAAACTCCTTATTTCACAACCGATTATTAATCCTCTCTCTTCTTTTATTTTTTTTTATTATTACTTTTTTTTTAACATCCCCTTAACATCTCCCTAATGGAGATGCTCTTATGCTTGTGATTGATAGTCCTATAACCCCTGGTTGCTATTTTGATATTTTATTTTACAAAATAAAGAAAATTGCAAGATTTACAAATCTAATTTTGGAGAAAATATCCTCAAAAACATCCAACAATCCATAACTAGGTAACATGAATCGACATAATTACATAGAAAGAAAAGTCTTGATAAATATTAGTATCACTAAGCATTTTAGTTTTGGAAAATATGTTTTTTTTTTGATAAATGGTAAATATCATAAATAATATGAAGGTTTAGATTTTACAAAAATCTTAAGAAAGTTGCCTTGCCAAAAAAAGATAAAAAACAAGGGAAATAGACAATTGAGTATTATGCTCAATAAAAAAGACACATCATTAGCAGTTCTCCCGTATCAGCTTAGCCAAAGTCTCATCAGGTCTCTGTATTTTTTTCTGTGGCGGTTGGTGTTGATCTTGTTGCACACTTCCTGGTTTAGTTCCCGAAACACCGTATCAACAGAGATGATCTGGTTGTTGTGGAGGCTATTGTTTCGCTGTTTCCATACTGCATACAGCATACACCAAGGACTGCGAAGTTGACTTTCTCAAAACTGATGGCGCTGAAGCAGAGGTTTCTTTGATCCAGGACAGCAACTCGCTCCAGTTGCAGAAATTTCTACCAGAGAATCCCAACCTAGTGAAGACTTTGTTCCATAGAGCACAAGCAAAAGGACAGCTAATAAACAGGTGATCACGGGATTCAAAAGCCGTGTTACATAAGTTACACATTCCCAATATCTGCAAGCCCCAAGAACACACGCGGTCCGCCGTTGGAAAATATGTTTTATGTAAAAAGGTACAATTGGCAGGGATATCATTAGTGACAGAAGTAAACTACAAAATATAAAAAGGCCCAAAAAAACTTAAGATCATTGATAACCTTATAGGAACACACGAACAACTAAAACAACTGTATTTGAATGAATGCTTGTCTTTTGAATTTTCATGGAGCAACGTGTAGATTTGTCCTAATCTATGACGATTTCTGGTACTGGCAGCTGTTTTTTATGTTGTCTTGGTGTTTTCTTTCTTCTCCTGATATTGAAATCATATCTTCAGTTTTTATTCATTTTTTTAAAAAATTACAATCATGTCCTATGTTTAATTGTCAGTATTAATATTTATTTTATTCGTAGATCATATTGTTGTTTATTTTAAGGTTAAACTAGATAACAAATTCAAGTTTTGTAACAATATATTATCACATCACAAAATTTGTTAGAAAAGTATTTATACCAATCATAAATCTGTGTCTTCTTTCCCAATTAGAACCAAATAACAACTCGTGGTGCTCTTCTAGTATTCTATTCATTAGCCTAACCTTGCAGTCACATAAGAAACACAAATCCATATGTAATTTATGCCTAAATAGACTCCACCTATTCCACTCGAGCCGGTCCAATTAAATCAGATAGACGACCGGTTTTATGTTCATCAAGACTGTTTTGTAATTTTATATATGGTGATGATGATTGAGACCCACATGTTGATATTGGTCTCTGTTTTAACATTTACTAAAGAATTTTATTAGTGTATATACTTTGTTTTGTAAATAGTATTGTTTTTACTCTTGGACTTTAGGTTGGTTCAACTTGTATATAAGCCAAACCTTTTCTAATTATTCAATGAGAAGTCTCATTTTATATATAAGCCAAACCTTTTCTAATTATTCAATGAGAAGTCTCATTTTATTTACTTCTACTTTTAATAATTTTTTCGGATTCATGATCTACAAGTATTCATAAAATTTTTTTACAAAATTCAAAGTATTCTATATGTTTCTACTCAGAAGATACTAGATGGTTTAGACCATCCAAATTTTAATTTCAAAACATATAAATAAGCAAGATTGAAAATATGATTAGAATGCTAAGATGGAAACATGTAAGATATTCATATAAAAAAAAATTTCTCCCAAAAACTATGAACCAAGTATAACATGATAGCATGCATATAGTTATCGAACAAGAAAACAAAAGAAGTAATAGTAGCATAAAGTTGTTATTATAATGAAGAAACGGATACAAAAGTCAATCACAAAAATGTAAGATACGGTCCATTATTACAAGGATCATCAATCAAAATATTGATATAAAGTATATAACACACGTCGAATTAAAGGAAACAACATTTTACATAGGAGTGGGAGCTGGAGCAGGAGATAAGATGTCGGCCTCGCCGGAGCTGAGGATATCTAACATCGAACGGCGGGGATTCATCCGGTGAGCATCACATAGATCAGGTAAAAATGCACCTGCATTTAGTCAATTGGTAAATTACTTAATGTTTACACTTAGCATATTCATTATGTATAAACTTAAAATTATACGATGCAATTCAATATCGACATTAATATTTTTTTAGTAAAGATTAAGGTAAAGTGTGAAGCTTAACCATCTATAACTCCTACCAATATGCCTTGCTTTGAAGGTAAGAAATCAAAAAAAAAAACAAAGTATGAAAGTGAGTTTCATGCACATGTAAAGTCGATTAATCTTCCAAATTACACAAGTATATAAGATCCTAATTACTCCATTATGCCATAATAAAGATCATAATTTATTCATTGTCAACTTATCTATTTACGGCCATCCCTTGAAGAACTTATTTTGGTAGTAAAATACTTTTTTTTCATTTATTAAAAAATAAAGTATGATTTTTATTTTTTTTCACAAAAGTAGGAATTATATAGTAAATTTCTATTATTTTCACAAATAATCTTTAATCATAAAACAAGATCTTATACATAAAACATTATTATGACCACAATTGAAGGCTAAAAATAATATTTCCTTTGTTTCTTAATATTTTATAACTGATTTTCTACATATTTACTTTGTTACACAAAAACAAATTTTAATTTTCTAATTTTTTTTAAAAATATTTTTCATCATTAAATTGTAGTTCTAGAAAATTTAATGCAACCAACCAAAGTTAAACTATCGCTTCACATTTATTGGAAATCTTAAATATTCAAAATAAACATTGTCCTTAACTAAACAAATATTTTGTGAAAAATGAAAATACTAAAAAATCAAAAATGATGAAACAAATTCATGAATATAGAAAAGGAATAATATGATGGTACCTTCACCAGCGGCAAGATTGAAAAAGAGATCAAGAATGTTAGGGCAATAGTCCAAGCAAGCCGGCGAGCAAAGCTTTCCAGCAAATCCTGCCTCCATCATTTGGTCCGACGAGATTCCAACAGTTTTCCGATCAACACCACAAGCTGCAACACACTCATCTGTTTCCACATAGTTTACTATCCCATCAACTTCCACCGCAGAGGTCCTACATGTGTATTCTCCGGTCACATTAGCCGTCTCCAATAAACATCTTTTCCCCGTAGCTGATATCGAAAATTCTCCGGTCACATTAGCCGTCTCCAATAAACATCTTTTCCCCGTAGCTGATATCGAAAATGCGCACATATTCGTTGGCAGATTCTCACATATAATATTTTCCCCTAAATAGCAAAAAAAAATTTAAAAAATGATGGGATTAATAATCAAATATTCAAATGAAGGATATATAAATATGTAGGCATTGACATAACACCCGAAATCCAAAACCAGACTGGAAAGATTTTAAACCCGAATCCAGACCGATATATAAATATCTGAATCTATACATTTTACGTATAAATTCGATTCGAAATCTGATATGCCCAACTTGGTTAGAGAAGATGATAAACAAACTTTGGATTTGATTATATATATGTTAGATCTTGATTAGTAATAACTACATGATCATGCATACCTAAAGCTGAATGTAGAAGAGATGAGAGAATGAGGAAGATTGGGAATTTGAGAGAGGAAAAAGACATTGCTTCTGTTTTTTGTTTTCTTTTTCTCTTTTGAAGTTTAGAGGTTTAAAGATCGAAGTTCTTGATGTTTTGAAGGGAAAAAGAAGAGTAATATAAGAGAGAATGTGAACGTACAACGTGTATACGTTGAAGGGAATGTTGTTTTGGTTTGTATGTTTATATATACACAAGTGTAAGATATTATTAATTGATTTGTTCATCTAGACATTTGCTCTAAATTCTAAAAAATATATGTAAAATAATCATTTCAAATGTATCAATGAAGATTTTGTAATATTTAAGATTTGGTTGAGTTATCTTTTTCATTGGAAGACCTTTTCGTGTGAGTGGCTTCCTTGGAAACAAAGCGACGTGCGTACTTGTCCTCACGTCCTTATTTTAACTCAACGCGTTAAGTTCAAACTAATTCTTTACAATTTAAAACCTAAATTATTATTTAACAAAACAAGAAAAAAAATTCTAGATTGATCTGCAACAATTTCAATTTTGAAATTTTCAATTTTTGTTTGGTTTACTTAAATTTGGTTTTATGTTTTCAAGGGAAAGAGAAGAGTAATATAAGAGAGAAAGTGGAACTAAACAACGTGTATAAGTTGAAGGGAATGTTGTTTTGGTTTGTATGTTTATATATACACAACATGTAAGATAATTAATTGATTTGTTCATCTAGACATTTACTCTAAATTCTAAAAAATATATATAAAATAATCATTTCAAATGTATCAATGAAGATTTTGTAATATTTAAGATGTAGTTGAGTTATCTTTTTCATTAGCAGACCTTTCCGTGTGAGTGGCTTCCTTGGAAACAAAGCGACGTGCGTACTTGTCTTCACGTCCTTATTTTAACTCAACGCGTTAAGTTCAAACTAATTCTTTACAATTAAAAACCTAAATTATTATTTAACAAAACAAGAAAAAAAAAATTCTAGATTGATCTGCAACAATTACAATTTTGAAAATTTCAATTTTTGTTTGGTTTACTTAAATTTGGTTTTGGTTAATAATACATTTGGGTTTGCTCTATTTGGTTTTGGTTAATAATACATTTGGGTTTGCTCTAATATAAACAAAATCTTACATCAGTTCCATAAAAGTTGATTAATAGTTTTGTTTAGGTCCGTAAAAGAACAAAGCCACGTGTCATCTTACAATATAAAGGGGACCCATGAATCGAATCTTCGTGTCTTTCTCACTTTATCACTTTACTCTCTATCAGGAGATCTCATCACTCATTACAAACCCTAGTAAAAATTCCATCTCAAAATCTTTCTTCACTAATGGCGAGTTTCATTCTCTCCAAGCCGCTCTTGGTTTTACTTTTAGTTGTCTTCGCATTGTCTTCGAGAATCTCGATTTCGCTTGCTACATCTTCGTTCACAACTTCCGATAAAAACGCGAGCTTTGAGTCTGAAGACTTTGCCCTGTACGGCGATGCGAAGCTCATTGATAACGGATCTTCGATTCAGCTAACTACCTCAAAGATGCTTGGTGCTGGGCAAGTCCTCTACAAGAAACCCATTGAGTCCAGGACGAATAGATACTCTCAGTATTTCGATGGATTCTCTACTGTTTTATCTTTCTCATTGTTTCCTGATTATGTTGGGGAATTCGGATTTGTCGTGTTTCCTTTTAACAAAACATCTTATCACTCTTTATTCGAAGTAAGGTTCGAAACTATCGACTATTTCAACAAGTTTAAAGACTCGAATGTCATGGTGAGTGTTAATGGTGCTACTCTGCCTGAGAAGGTTGGGAAGATTCAAAATTTCACGATCACAAAGGTGGAGAAGAGGGGGAAGGTTTTGTTGTACGCTTGGATT
>CM071718.1:39700538-39712671 GCA_036630335.1 Physaria fendleri | reverse complement strand
CTTCGTCGGAAAATGGAATTGCGACGAAGGCGGCGGATGGAAATTTGTGTATGAAAGTGGAAGAATGACAAAATCAATCATAATAAAAGAAGATATGTCATTCATAGACCTGACCGAAGTTATCTTCGAAACTTTCAACATAGGCGGTTCTAATCCTAAGATCCGTCTAAGTTTCTGGTCTCCTGAGGTTTCAAACACTTGTACTCAAGTAAAATTTATTCATTAAATTAAATCAATTATTAATTAAAAAATTTGGACCAATTATAAATGGACAAGTTGAGAACCTCCCTTTTTTCAAGTTCTTAAAATTCTAGTTTTGAAACCGTTTCTGTCATTTCTCTCTCTCTTTCCAATTTTTTATTTATTTTTTTTTTTTTAAGAAATCTTATGAGAAACACTGATGGGGATGCTCTAAGGTATGTAAAATCTTTATCACATATTAATGTTGTGTCATAATTTTCTTTTAAACTTGGTCTTTGTTTCTCCTCTTTAGGGTGAATATATATAGAACAACTAATCAATATGGAACCTGACCCAACCACAGTAATCAACATAACCGAGAAACCCATCAAGTGGCGTAACATCATCATCTGTATCATCTTTGTAATAACCGGTCATTCCATAGCCAGACTCCTAGAAACCTTCTACGACCACCACGCTAACCAAAACCTTCTTCAATACTACGGCGTATGGACTCAACCACTCCTCCATTTCATCGGATTCCCTCTCCTTATTCTACCTTTCTTCCTCTTGTCTCCCTCAATACACAATCAACTTCGATCCTCTCACGCCATACTTTACCTTTGTACCGGCGTACTAATGCTGTTTCAAGTTAAACTATACGTCAAAGGTAAGCTCGAGATACCTATCTCGAGAGTCCTACTCATCGACGTATCACAACTCTACTTCACGTCTCTCTTCTCACGCATCATCAACAAGATAAACTTCAATCTATGGATTCTCATCTCTCTCATCTTCACTCTAAGGTATGTAAAATCTTTATCACATATTAATGTTGTGTCATAATTTTCTTTTAAACTTGGTCTTTGTTTCTCCTCTTTAGGGTGAATATATATAGAACAACTAATCAATATGGAACCTGACCCAACCACAGTAATCAACATAACCGAGAAACCCATCAAGTGGCGTAACATCATCATCTGTATCATCTTTGTAATAACCGGTCATTCCATAGCCAGACTCCTAGAAACCTTCTACGACCACCACGCTAACCAAAACCTTCTTCAATACTACGGCGTATGGACTCAACCACTCCTCCATTTCATCGGATTCCCTCTCCTTATTCTACCTTTCTTCCTCTTGTCTCCCTCAATACACAATCAACTTCGATCCTCTCACGCCATACTTTACCTTTGTACCGGCGTACTAATGCTGTTTCAAGTTAAACTATACGTCAAAGGTAAGCTCGAGATACCTATCTCGAGAGTCCTACTCATCGACGTATCACAACTCTACTTCACGTCTCTCTTCTCACGCATCATCAACAAGATAAACTTCAATCTATGGATTCTCATCTCTCTCATCTTCACCCTCGTCATCACTGGTCTCTCCTCTATCTTAACCGCTGAGTGGTCGTCTTTATTATCCGCCATCACTTTCTCTTTTTTACTCTCCAACATCCACATCATTTTCATCTCCAATAGCAACAAGAAAGCTAGCTTCAAAGATGTTCTAGAATTGCTCATCTTCTCCTCTCTCTTCGCCACCATTGCATCCATTTTCATCTCAAGCGAGAGTCATGATCTGAAGGGAGAGATGAATAGTTTCTTGAAGGGTGAGATTGCTTACGTTTTGACTATGGTTGGTCAAGCCGCCTTGTGGCAAATCGCCTTGTGGCAAATCTATTGGGTGGGACTTGTAGGGCTCGTTGTGTTTACTGACTCAACCATTACCGCCAACGTCATCAGCATGTGTACGTATCCGATCGTTACGGTTCTTAAATTCTTGTTTTGTAATTACGAAGAAGATGAGTTTAGTGTCTTCCTTGGAGCTGCATTACTGCTTTCCGCCATTGCAGCAGCTACTTCTTTTTACAAGCTTAAAAGAAGTTTTCTAAATCGAAAGATGCCTTTAGTTTGGCGGTTACTTATTTCATTTGTTGTGTCTTACTTTTACTTTTCTGAGTTCTTTGAACCTGATGATTCTTACATGTATCAGCCAAAAGAACTCGAATTTTCTTTTCCAAGTTTTATCGAAAACATTGATGTAAATTAAAATAAAGTTTTGTGTGTTAATCCCTACATATTATTTTATTTGAGAAGCAAAAAACATACGAATTTTTTTCCAACGACGATGAGAAGTTTAGCTTAAAGGCTTTCGAGAAACTGATAGGTGTATGGTTAGAGTTCTTTAGCTTAAACGCTTGTTGTTTCTTCCGATCAGCCGTGTGTGGTGGTTCGGGCTAGAATTGTTGTGGTCCAAGCGGTAAATCGTATCTGTATGACTGCATAGTGACTAGGTTAAATCTGGGCCGATAATCAGTTTGTGTATGCCCAAAATCTTTTGTAAATGTGGTTGGCTTTTTTGGCCTTCTAATGAATGAAAAACATTGTTGTTAAAAGGACTTAACTCAATCACTTGACTTTGAGTGTTTTAATTTAAACTATTTCCATTCTGTTGACCAAAAAAACAAAAAAAAAAACTATTTCCTTTCTTGGGTCAAGATGTTTAAAAGTAGTTAAAATATTAAGGATACAGTCATACAGATCATGTGCGTTTGATTTTATTTCGTACTATGAGTGTTTAAAACTATTTCCATTCCGTTGACCAAAAAAAAAAAAAAAAACTATTTCCATTCTTGGGTCAAGATGTTAAAAGTAGTTAAAATATTAAGGATACATACAGATCATGCGCGTTTGATTTTATTTCGTACTAGTACATTACAAGAATTATAGAATAAAGAAACAAAAACGAATGTGAAATGCAATCAGCGTGAATGGCGGCGATAACAAAGTTCAAAAGGTTAGTTACATAATTTTGATCATTTCGAAAAGGGAAGAAAAAGAATTGACGTAGTTACATAATTTTGATCATTTCGAAAAGGGAAGAAAAAGAATTGACGGCGTCATGGATGGACTCATTCTAATTGACAAAAACAGACAATGTGAAATGAAGTGCGGTCTCCTCGAAGTTACATGGAAAAGACGACACTTTTAACTGATTTGACACATCACCCGGTCATATGACTGCGAGTTACCGGTAACGGCAACCGCCCATAATGTCCTTTTCTATTAAATACTATTCCCTCTTTTTCGGGTTGTAATATTTATTAGTATTTGTTTCAAATTGTAAATAGTTTTTAAATTCTTTTAAATTCTTTCCCTCTTTTTCGGGTTGTAATATTTATTAGTATTTGTTTCAAATTGTAAATAGTTTTTAAATTCTTTTGTCCCATCTGCGATTACCCTAGCTTTGCACTACGATTATTTACATGTTAATTATGGTGAAAAAAATTCTTATGTAAATTTTTTGTTAATTTATATTTTATTTTATTTTTATATTTCGGTAAATTATTTTATATAGATATATATATATAATTATCCACTGTTACATTTTAAAAAAATTCAAGGTGAATTTAGATTCTTATCTACAAGATCAATAAATTTCTAAAACATAGTTAATTATAATTAACTAATGAACCAAGCATTTCAAGGCTAAAACGGAATGATTTGCATTTGTATAAATTTAAAATTTATAGGATTGATAAATGATAATGATAATACATAATATTTTTAATATTGTTAATTCATATTGTGTGGAGAAAAAAAAAATTATGACAAGAGAAAAGGTAAAAAAAAAATTAAGAATATCGAATCATTTGCGTAAACAAATAACTAAAATATAGATGGTACTCTCTCGCTTAGTTTTAACTCTCTCGCTTCTCTCTAGGTTTTTCTCCACGCGTCTCCGTCTGTTCCGTCGGAGATCACGCGTACCCACCCACGCGTCTCCGTCTGTTCCGTCGGAGATCACGCGTACGCCACCGTGGGTGTGGCGATCGTCGGTTTTTTTGGTTTGTACATGTAGATCTGCCATCGCTCTTCGTCTTTATCTAAGCGGTGAGGTTTTTCGGTTAGTCGATTAGGAAATTTTAGATGGCGGTTGTTGGCGGTTTCCCTTTCACGGCGATCTTTTTTCCTTTCTCGGCCTTCGTTTCTGCTCATCTTATTCGTTCCTTCAAGGCTTAGGTTATGCAGCTTGGTTTCCAGTCGGTGAATTTCTCTTTTTTTCGCCGATCTGGCTTCGTGGTGGTTTCAACGGCGGACGAAAAGGGGGTTATCGGTTGTGCGGTGCGATCTTTTTTCCTTTCTCGGCCTTCGTTTCTGCTCATCTTATTCGTTCCTTCAAGGCTTAGGTTATGCAGCTTGGTTTCCAGTCGGTGAATTTCTCTTTTTTTCGCCGATCTGGCTTCGTGGTGGTTTCAACGGCGGACGAAAAGGGGGTTATCGGTTGTGCGGTTCTTCTCCGGCTTCGATCTCCTTCCCCCGGAAGAGTTGTTACCCCGAATTCTTTCCCCCTAACCCTTTTGTTGTTTTCCGTTTCTTAGGTGATGGATGATTCGGTGTTTAGTGGTGGTTTGTCTCCTCACACCCTCGAGGCTCCGACGACTGTCCACGGTGGTCCCGCGTCCGCTCCAGAGGTGTATCTGCCCCGAGCTTGCACGCTCAAGCCCTATCACCGTTCTGTGGTCTTCCTTCCCGCGTCCGCTCCAGAGGTGTATCTGCCCCGAGCTTGCACGCTCAAGCCCTATCACCGTTCTGTGGTCTTCCTGCTCCTTCGATCCGGTCTGCGCCTCTCTTTTAAGCAGCTCCGCCGCATCTCCTCCGGCCAATCAACAGTTCGAAAGGCTCTATGGCGGCGGGTAGTTTAGGATTAGGGTTTCCTTCAGTTGGGCCTATTTTTTGGGCCTGCGTGTTTTTTTAAAAAAATTTGGGCCAGAGGCCACTAGTGTGTTTAGGATCTGTTTTCTTCTTGTTGAGGCCCGTTTGAGCCCTTTTTCTTGTATCGGGGCTGAGTCCTTTCTTTCTTTGTAATAAACTGTTTATTCAGTGAAAAAAAAAAAAAATGGTGACTTTCAAAACTAGTCACATGGTAATTTGGAGTTTCTTTTATCGTCAAAGCCAAAAATTTATGAATGTGTAATTATCATATATGTTGTGAAATATGTTGGATCACAATTTTAATAAGCAGGCGGGCTTATAAAAATTATGATAAATTAAATGAGAAATGGGCTAATTAAGTTAGATCCATATAGAGTTAATAAAATGTGTTTGTCCCACATCGTCTAGGAAGTAATAGTTCTGAATGGTTTATATACCATTAGACACTAAGAGTGTTAAAACAAATACAGAGAATAAGGATTGGGGAATCACACGCGCGCACCACCACCACCAACGCCGAGCCGAGCCGAGCCGGGCCAGGCGAGGGCGCGGGTCGCGGGCCTCTTAGGGAATGTCTCGTGGTCGAGTGGTCTTTTCTTTTTGGCCAAATTCCTAAGAAGCCCAAATCAATTTTTTTTTTTGGGCCAAATTCCGAATCGAAGCCCAAATCGTTTAATCCTGCGCGTTTTGAGATCAAACAGTTGCACGTATTCAAAAAGCTACGGTTTCGATTCACGAACTTAAAACCAGCGGTTACGTGATTACAATTTTGCCATTAACGCGCGTGGTTACGATTCTGTCATTAACGCGCGGTTACGATTCGTTTTTAATTACGATTCGATTTAATGACGGAAGTTACGATTCCCTATTAATGGCTCGTCATTAAACGCAGCCTCACCTCTTCCCTATAAAAGGGAGCTCGCAAACGCACTCCTCACCTCTCCCCTATAAAAGGGCACACGCCCTTCAGTCTCAAACACACTCAACAACGAAATCTCTTAGTTCTCTCTACTCTCTTCTCTCATGTTCCAACAGCTCTCCACGTTTTTGCGTTCTCTCTTCCAGAAGCGGACCAGTAACCTCCTGAGTGTAACGTAGAAATCCTGTTCGCGGATTCTATCCTCGAGTGAGTGAGACAGTCTCACCCGGTTGTCCCCTGGGACTGAAAAACGCATCCTTACCGTCTCAACTACGGGCGATTTATTTAGTTAAGGGGAGGTTAATAGTTGACTCCGGGTTTGTTGTTTCTGTTTTTTTTATACCATTTCTGTTCTGTTTCGTTTCTATAATTGTTTCTATAATCGTTTTTTTGATTTCTAGTTCGAATTTGTCTATTTTACTTTTACACTCTTACAGTTTTTTGTTTAAGGGGTATTTGAACAGTAGAAATAGATTTGGGGGCATTTTTGGTTTTGATTCCTATAGCATGGTGTGGATTCTTACTTGCCGATCAAGCATTAAACGACCCTGTTATCTCTCACATTGAAGCGGAACTGAATGCATTGGTCCATGCTATTAAGCATTGTTGGAATAGCGGGTACATGGATGTTATTTTTGAAAACGACAATCAACAAATACCACAATTAATAGCGGGAAAAATATGCATTTTTACAAAGGATAAGAGATATATATAAGAGTAATCCAAGCTTTCTTGGGCTGGTGGTACTACCGCATGTACTTAGTGCTGCAGATTAGAGGTAACGAGTTCGAGGGACGCCTGGGAAGGGGATCATATTATATGTTCTGGACTCCGGTCCGGATTAGTCTGGTTGGCAAAATCATCTTGGATACCGGTTAATCTAAAAAATATATATATATAAGAGCATGAATTCCAAAGTTCAAGTCCATTGATTTCCTCTGCGTGAAACATGATCAAAATATTATCGCAGAAATAGATTTGGGGGCATTTTTGGTTTTGATTCCTATAGCATGGTGTGGATTCTTACTTGCCGATCAAGCATTAAACGACCCTGTTATCTCTCACATTGAAGCGGAACTGAATGCATTGGTCCATGCTATTAAGCATTGTTGGAATAGCGGGTACATGGATGTTATTTTTGAAAACGACAATCAACAAATACCACAATTAATAGCGGGAAAAATATGCATTTTTACAAAGGATAAGAGATATATATAAGAGTAATCCAAGCTTTCTTGGGCTGGTGGTACTACCGCATGTACTTAGTGCTGCAGATTAGAGGTAACGAGTTCGAGGGACGCCTGGGAAGGGGATCATATTATATGTTCTGGACTCCGGTCCGGATTAGTCTGGTTGGCAAAATCATCTTGGATACCGGTTAATCTAAAAAATATATATATATAAGAGCATGAATTCCAAAGTTCAAGTCCATTGATTTCCTCTGCGTGAAACATGATCAAAATATTATCGCTATGCTGTCCAAGCAAGCACTACTAGATTCCTATCTTATATTGCATATTCTCAAACCCCCTCTTATATTCGGTTTGCCAAAATATTTAACATTAATAAAGTCTCTAGTGTTAAAAAAAAAAAAAGGCAATATAACAAACATTGTTAGCACATAACCATAACCATAAATGCTGAAATAACCATAATTTGGTCAACTGAATAATATGCAGCCTTTAATTTTTGATTTCCACAAATTCACGGAGGACCAACTTCTGCCACATTATCTTTTATACCACGTTTAGTCAACAAAGGCGCCGACAGAATTGCAAAGTTTGCTAAAACTTATGTCCAAGCAAGCACTACTAGATTCCTATCTTATATTGCATATTCTCAAACCCCCTCTTATATTCGGTTTGCCAAAATATTTAACATTAATAAAGTCTCTAGTGTTAAAAAAAAAAAAAGGCAATATAACAAACATTGTTAGCACATAACCATAACCATAAATGCTGAAATAACCATAATTTGGTCAACTGAATAATATGCAGCCTTTAATTTTTGATTTCCACAAATTCACGGAGGACCAACTTCTGCCACATTATCTTTTATACCACGTTTAGTCAACAAAGGCGCCGACAGAATTGCAAAGTTTGCTAAAACTTATTGTTTTTATACATTGAACTTTGATTCCTCTATTCCTTCTTAGGTTAATAATGAAATATTCTTATTATTGAATATTTTCATAATCTTCTAATCTTCTAAATCATATTTTTTCTTAGATAATCATCAATATCTTCAATTCTCCAAGTAGTTTGTAAACGCTTTATTACTTAATGGAAACCAATTTTAGACGGAAAAAAAAAAGAGAGAGAATAATATGCAGCCTCGAGAGCCACTGATATAGCAGGTTGGTCAACTTTGACCAAATATTTGTTTTCTAGATATTAAAAAATCACGAGAATAAGTTTATACACACAACCTACGTAAGACAAATGAAGTAAAAAATTAAAGATTAGTGAAACAAAACCGATGATATCAGAAATCTGACAGCATATGACTTTTGTTCTCCCAATTAAATTCTTCTCTCAGTATACACCAACCAGCAAGAAATATTTATTAATAATATATTATTTGCGTGTTACGTTAATTTGGTTAAAATTCTTATTTGCGCGTGACTTTGCTCTCTCTTCTCTCTGAATTTGAGATGGATCATCAAATCAAATACCAGACGATAAAGAAGAAGAAGAACAACAACAGATCATCAGATTCAATCGAGAATCGTTATCAATGGAAGAGAAAACCAAACACTCTTTTACTTTTAGTCTCTCTTGTCACCATCTCTTTGCTTCTTCTTCTTCGTCTCTCCCAAACCAAAATCATCCTCATCACCACCCCAAACACCTCCATACAACGCCATCACAACACCTCTGGAGACGACATCTGTCTCGGCCGCTACATATATATCCACAATCTTCCATCTCGATTCAATCTTGAAATTCTCAAATATTGTGATTCTATCACAAGACCAAAGGACAAAATCAGTATGTGTGAGCATCTCAAGAACTCAGGATTTGGACCTTTGATGGCTTCTGATTATTCTCCCAGCTGGTACGCGACTAATCAGTTTATGCTCGAAGTCATTTTTCACGAGAAGAAAATGAAGAGATACGAGTGTTTGACCACAAACTCCTCGCTTGCTTCCGCTGTTTATTTACCTTACTATGCTGGTCTTGATTTCCGACGAATTTTACGGCTGCGTAGCGTTGCTTCGAGAGACGCCGCCGGGAAAGAACTGGTTAAATGGCTCACGCAGCAACCCCAGTGGAAAGGTACGCTTCTTCTTTTTTTCACTTTGGCCCTTCACATTTTTTATTGTTTATAATTTTAGTTTGTTATTTTTTATTAAGTCAATATATACAAGCTAATGGAATTATTCAGAGCCAAGTCTTTTCTACTATCTTTTTCGCGCCGACAACTTTTTTAATTAAAACCTCTTTATTGTCGGTTTAATGTAACCTCTGCATGAAGTGCATTTTGCAACCTGTGATAACTTTTAGCCCCTAACCATTTAACAACTCCCATGGAGATAACTTTTAGCCCCTAACCATTTAACAACTCCCATGGAGTCTATCAAAATCAAACCAACACCACAGGTGTCTTCTTCATCCTCCCAGGTGGCGTCGACATTGCACTCGTAGCATCCTGGTGGAGGATGGTTACATTTTCTCTGTCGCCCGTGGTCTACTATCGAGGCTAGTTGCGGTTCCTTGGGATATGATTATTCCTATTCTATACTATCATGTAGAGCTGCATTGAAGAGCCATTGTGGATCTGTCTCTGAGTTAAAATAGGTCCATCGTTTCTATAGTCTCCATAATATCCATGGCCACATCTTTAAATGTTGATGTACATGATCACTATCACTCTTTGGTTGAAAGAGGAGTGTGGCCAGGTTGGCTATCACAGATGAGGGTTTCAGTGATTGCAGCATAACTAACGATGGGGATAGGGCCCATATTATCCTGGCATATAAGCATGTGAACAGAATGTAGTTGAATGTTCCTCCTCTGCGCCACATCTGTTGCATACATTGCTATTTTGTAATCTTTTCTTCACCATGTTGTTTTCCATTGCTAGATTCTTGTTGAGGGTTCTCCATAAGAAGTTTCTTATTTTGGGTGAGATTTTGCATTGCAAGATAGCATCATATATAGGTGGTTCTCCATAAGAAGTTTCTTATTTTGGGTGAGATTTTGCATTGCAAGATAGCATCATATATAGGTTCTAATGTTGGTTCTTGCATATTGTCCTCCTTTGCCATATATATAGGTTCTAATGTTGGTTCTTGCATATTGTCCTCCTTTGCCATTAATCGTATCCTGTCTGACCATACTCTGTAGCCCGAACTAACTGAGTAGTATCCTTTTGGAGTGTACATCCACGAGTAAGGCCGTATTCCATAAGTATTGCCAGGTTTGACACTTAATATGAGAGGCACTTCCTGTGGCTGAAAGATGTCTTGTACTTTTGGAGATACACCACTGATCTGATCCCCTTTGTCAAAGCTCCTCTGTTGAGACTGAGTCTGATATAATATTAGGCTGCATTAATGGAGTTATGAGAGGATAGTCAGGCATCCAGGGATCTTTAGCCAGATTGATCTGGGATCCGAGGATAGTCAGGCATCCAGGGATCTTTAGCCAGATTGATCTGGGATCCATCTGCCATATTTCTGAGAAGGCCTTGACGCATAAGGTTTTGAGAGCCATGAATGCTTCTCCAGGCATATGAAAATCTGGTCCCCAGCTTGGCATGAATGGCTTCTGTTTTGGGGAAGTACCTGGCTTTATAGAGTCTGGCTAGGAGGGAGTCAGGATGATTGCTTAATCCCCAGAATTGTTTCCCTGATAAGGCAAGATTGAATCCTTCAAAATACCCTTTCCTTTTAGCTATTTTCAGCTTCTGCTAAGACTGCCAGTGTATTCCTCTTTTGGTTCTTCCATTATTCCACCAAAAACTATTAAGGATTTTGGTGAAATTCTTGATATGGGTCTTTGGTAAGAGAAAACAACACCAAAAACTATTAAGGATTTTGGTGAAATTCTTGATATGGGTCTTTGGTAAGAGAAAACAACTCATTGAGTAATTAGGTAAGGCCAGTGCTACAACTTTGATCAAAGTAACTTTTCCACCCCGAAAGAGGTGTTTGTAGTTCCAGGAGCTGACTTTATTCCTAAGCTTTATTTCTAGATAGGCCAGTGTGTCAACCTATAATCCAATGAATGCTTCTGGTAGTCCTAGATAGAGTATTTTTCCTCCTTAGTAAGAGATTCCTGATGCTTCTTTCGAGAGATGTTGTATTTCCTGTGGAACATTGTTTCAATACAGCATGGATGACATGGATAGATTGACTAATTGACCAGATGTTTTGTTGTATTCCTTCAGGATCTTAATAGTCTCTAAGATTTCCTCGTCATTAGCCTTGCAGTAGAAAATTGCATCATCTACAAATAAAAGATGGGAGATAGGAGGCGCAAGGGGAGCTCTTCACCCTAATGATTTTGCCTTCCTGTTCTTCTAACTTGAAGGAGTTAGCTAGGGCTTTAGCACAAAGGATAAAAAAGATTTTTCCATAAGCCCTTCCATTGTTGATGATTTTGAAGATCACCGATGAAATGCATTGCATGATTCTTCTGGTCCATCTTGGGTAAAATCCAATCTTAACCATGACCTGCTTAATGAAAGCTCATTCTAATCTATCAAAGGCTTTTGCCATATCTCTTAATGAAAGCTCATTCTAATCTATCAAAGGCTTTTGCCATATCTGTTTTGATAGCTACTTGCTCCTTACATGACACTGATCCAGTTTTTTGGGCGTGTGAAATTTCATGAGCTATCTAGATATTGTATGAAATAAGTCGATCTTTCACAAAGGCTGCTTGTTGCTCTGAGATTATCATTGGTAGGATTTCCTTTAGCATGTAGGGCAACACCTTGAAGCTGACTTTTTATGCGAAGTTTCATAGGCTTATAGGCCTATATATACTGAGTTATGGATTGAGCAGGTATGATTTTTGGTATGAGACATATGAAGGTGTCGTTTACTCTGGCATCCAGATTTCCAGTGGCAAAGAAATGCCTACCATTTCACAGAGATAATTTTTTATTGTTATCCAAGGAGATTTATAGAATGATCCAGTAATGTCTAGGGGTTTTTAAAGCCCTAGCGAAAAGATTGTCTCTCAGATTTCCTCCTCGATAATTGGTTTCATAAGCGTTTCATTGTGTTGAGGGGTTATCTTGTGGGCAATGAGGATATGAGGGTGGATGCTCTGATATACTCTTGTTGAGGATGGTCTGATGA
>CM071718.1:39684229-39695707 GCA_036630335.1 Physaria fendleri | reverse complement strand
CATCTGTATTTCAAAAAGTACCCTAAAAAAAATTCCCAGAATTCCTAAATGGGCCACGTGAAATCAAAATGGTGCCTCAATCCATTTAGTTGATATCAAAATGGTCCTTCAATCCATTTAGTTACGTTTCAATCAGAAAACCAAGTATTTGGTTAATAAAAACCACTCATAACAAAGGAAAAATAACGGGCGCGTGTGTCCAACATCTGACCGAGGGGTGGTAAAGTGGTCCGAAAACCGACCAAAATTCTGACGTCACCTATCCCCGAAAACATTGAATTGTCAACGGGGATAATTTCCTAATTACCTTTTTTCGAGGACAGTTTTATTAATTTGCTCAACATTATACCCAACGAAAGAAGTAAAGATTTCTCATACTCTGAGCTCACTTTCTTGACGAATAAGTATATAATTTAGTAGATGAGAAAATCTTGGAATAGTCAGTTGACTTGTATAAATATATATCAACGACCAAAGTTTAGTCTATACGTAAATATATAATACAAACACAAGTTAAAATTAAATAAACCCATTTGCATAAATTATCCATTTCGCAAAAAGTTTCGAAAGAGCTGTCCTCAGGGTCGGTCCAGTCTGATTCGAAGCCTAATACGAAAAAAAGTTGGGAACCGTCGCTATATATATAAAAAGATACTATAAAATTGTATAAAACATAAGTTTATAAAAAAATCCAAAAACAATCAATATCTTAATCTAATTTTTGGATATAACTCTTGTTTGATTTTTTCTCGGCAAAATCATTCATCAAAATTTCGTAATCAAGGTGTTTAATCATGTCTCTTTCAATTAATAATATGGTTAAACCGTTCAACCTATCCTGTGATATCGTTGATCGTAAGTAAGACTTTATCAATTTTAGTTTTGAGAAACTTCTTTCTAATATTAACTAAACTGCATTTCAAAGAGTATCGCAGTGGCTAACACCAAAGATACCCAACAAAAGAAGCGAGAGGCTTTGAAGGGAAAGAAGATCCCTGTGACCAAGCACAATAATGGATTGAAGTCTAGTGGTCATGTGAAAGAAAATTTATTTCACAGTTTCAAACCTCCAAAGCAGGAAAATAAAGAGAGCTTATCGTCAACGGATAAAATCTATTCAGATCCTGATTCTGTTGAAGTCAGTGATCACCCCTTTCAGCATATAGGTGAATCCCCATTCGTGGCAAATAAGGATAGCATAGTGCACGTATGAATACCTTTCATTCTCTCACTTATATCTTGAAATCTTCTTTTCCGATTCTTTAATTTTTCTATGTTAAACATTTTCTCATTTTGTTATAATGTTTTACCAGGATCTTGAAGATGGTATTGAACCTGATAACATATTCAACTCTTCGTTTAGCAAGAAGCTTATAGAGATTCTCAAATATCCATATGATGAAAATGAGTTATTGAGACTGTATAATGAAGTATCACACAGAAGACCACTGACAAGAACGCAGACAATTACGAGATGGAAGAGAAATTGAATATAATGTCGAATACATGATGATGCCGTCATATCTCGACAATCATCCAGGTACAACCAATTTGTTAATATGTTATTGTGGACATGTAGTGTGCTGAAATTTAAGAAGAAGATAAAAGCATTTAACGTAAAAATTAGTCTTTTTTTGATACAATATATACCTTTTCTTTCCACTGAACATGTTCTCTGATTGCAAAACAAATTTTGATTTTGCTTCGGTTTGAATTTGCAGACTTTAACAAGAAGTATCATCGTTGTCAGAAGGATCCTCCAAGAGCTTTGAATCTGTTGCGTGGGTTTTTCATTTATGACGAGGTAAGTGTTTCCTATTTCATTGATTCTTTTTGTGTTACAACATAATAAAATATCCGTGACTGTGCATTGGTCTCTTGAAACCCTCTTGCTAAGTCGTTGGATTAAATTTCCTTTGCGGTTTGCTTCTTTTGTAGCACATAACTCTTGAAGGATCATTCAAACCCTGGATGCATGAAACACGTTTGGCAAATTTGTGTGCTAATGCTAAAGAGTGCAAAGACATTATTGTAGCCAACAAAAGCAAGCATCACCCTACTACTCTTAAAATACAATAAAGTCTTGGATAAGAAACACAACAAGAGATCCTACAGCTATCTCTAGGCTTCTTTAGGTTCATCGCTCTATGGTAGTAGTAGTATTAGCATTAAGTAGTAGTAGTAGTTTTTGTCTTCATGTTAAGAGCTACAGATCTGTGTAGTAATCTGTTTGTGTAGTTATCTGAAGGCTTCTTTAGGTTCATCAGTAGTAGTTGTAACAGTAGTTATTAGTAGTAGTTTATGACTTCATGTTAAGACCTGCATATGTTAGAAGTTTAATTATGGACCAAGTGATCATCACAAGAGTTGTTTCTTTATTTCTGATGAAGACAATTGCAAGCGCTTTTGTCTTTTGTCTCAATTACAAGCATCTATATCCAAAGAAAAAAAAACAGACTTTCATGGATATTGCAAAATGCATCACAAACAATTTACAAATCTACAATTACAATCCTAAAATGGTGAGAAAGGAGGTGTAAAAAGAGCCGCACCACCCAGCCAAACGCCACACACAATAGATTCAGTAAAAATGGGCTTTTTAATGGAACCTCGAAGAACGGCTTGTCCTGCCTTTAAGATAATCCTCAACAGAGACACCTTGTTCAATGCTTCCAATGGAGGTACACCATCTGTTTCTTTTTATTAGTTCGATAAAACTTTTGCAAACAAAAAGGCTATTTTTGAACTGTGAGAAATCATTATTTTGAACTGTGAGAAATCATTATCTGATGACAACGTCACAGGGGGGAGATGAGACTGAGTCAAGGCATTAGATACTTCCAAAGACCAAAAACTTAGCTGGATCTTCTGCTTCGAACCATCAATGTTGAAAGTTGTCAAAATCTGGTCCTTCGGGTCTTCAAATGACATACTATCTTTGATAATAATAGTTTTCGCCATAACACCAGCTGTGTATAGAAATTTCCATTCGCTGTTTAAACACCTCCACTGCCCCAAAAAACGCAAACCGGATCACCATCGGGCATTTTTTCCGATATGGACGCCTGCAAACAAGGATTTTTAGCACAACGAAACTGCAAAAAAATTTAAAACTACGGTTGTTTGGTTACTTATACATTTTTCTTTAGGGGACCACGATTCTTAAATTGTCTCCTTCCTTAAATTCTTGGAAAGAGAAACAGATAGAAAATTAATGAAGGTTATGTTATTTTGATTCACGTTTTGTTTTTGTTTAATGAGGATTATAAATTAATGTGTTCGGCTTAAGCAACCGATCCGTACATTTTGATTACCAAAACTTCCTTAAATTCTTGGAAAGAGAAACAGATAGAAAATTAATGAAGGTTATGTTATTTTGATTCACGTTTTGTTTTTGTTTAATGAGGATTATAAATTAATGTGTTCGGCTTAAGCAACCGATCCGTACATTTTGATTACCAAAACGTTTTGAATTATTTCGGGATTGGCGGCAAACGAAAAACGAAACCAATATCGAAAAATTTCAATTAGAAAATGGTATCAATTGCAACTTCTATGACGCACGTGTATCACCATTAATTCAATATTTCAATCTTTTGGACGATGATAATTTTAGACACTGTTCAACAGTATCCACGATTGTCCTCAAAAACCAATTTGTCAAATATTTTAAATTTCGTGTGATTCCCGCCATTTGAAAAACCCACTCCACCTAGTTCGTTTTCATGTTTCAGCAAGGTGAAGTTTTATTAATCTGTCGGATATTGAGATATTGTTCGAAACAAAACACAATTTGTCATAAACATAGCAGATTTGTGTAGGCTCGTTACTTGAAAGAAGGTTTGAAATACAAATAGGTTTTCATACAAAGGTTCGAAGAGAGTTGTGTAGGCTCGTTACTTGAAAGAATGTTTGAATAATTTCGATTGGGCGCCATCCCGAAAACAAAAATACCCTAAAAAAAACTCCCAGAATTCCTAAATGGGCCACGTTAAATCAAAATGGTGCTTAAATCCATTTAGTTGATATCAAAATGGTTCGTCAATCCATTTAGTTACGTTTCAATCAGACAACCAAGTATTTGGTTAATAAAAACCACTCGTATACAAAGGAAAAATAACGGGCGCGTGTGTCCAACATCTGACCGAGGGGTGGTAAAGTGGTCCGAAAACCGACCAAAATTCTGACGTCATCTGTCTTCAAAAATGTTGAATTGTCAACGGCGATAATTTCCTAATTACTTTTTTTTTCGAGGACAGTTTTATTAATTTGCTCACCATTATACGCGCTTTTTTATTTTACAAATGTTCAACGAAAAAAAAAATAGATTGTGGGCCATAAACTTACTTCCACTAACATTATTCCAAAGTTATAAAAATATATTTGTGTCAAGATTTTTTTTGCTCTTGTCCAATCAAAATATGAATATCAACACATTACTCTTTTTTATTCGGTGGAATCTAATTATTCCCTAAAAAAAATATAGAATAGCTAAAAAAAGGTAAAAAACAAAAGCTCCTTTTCTCCATAATTAAATCATCTTTTTCCCTCACTTCTCAATGAAGAGATAATACTTACAGTATAAATCCCTACATTCTTCTCTAAATGAATAACTGAACACATTTCTTTTATATATAACTATTATAACCCCAAAACGCAATCCAAGAAATAGACAGTCATTATCAATGAATAAAAAACCGTCCGTGATTGTAACTGACAACAACTAACAGACACAATAGATAACCAAAGATAGTAAACCAACAAATATAACCACCAGAACTTGGTTCTAAAAATAACCGACGGTTAACCCATGTTGGTTTTTTTTTTTTTTTTTTTGTCTATTATAAGGTATATTATACTAGTTTTTTTTTTTTTTTTTTTGTCTATTATAAGGTATATTATACTAGAAATTACAAGGGAGAAGAGGAGAGTATGGGGCTTGGTGCCATTGGAACCAGAGCTTGGCATGGAAAGCCAGTTGATCTACGGAACCAGAGCTTGGCATGGAAAGCCAGTTGATCTACTGAGTTCCGGCAATCCATGTTGGTTTATGTTTCGTTTTTCTAGTATATATAAGTTTATAAATATGTTTAGAATCGAGCATGTGAGAAAAATACATGTCAAATCTAAATAACTCATATGGTTATGCAAGTACAAATTATTTTTAACTAGTTATATGAATAAGAAATATATATAGATGGACAAAACGTTTCAATTGTCCATTAACTTAATTATCTTCCTCTTCTTTTAAAAATGCGATATATATATATATTGTAATTTAAGTTAAAAAGATACGTCAAACAACACCTAATATACGAATTTTCATATCTATCTATATATAAATCTATCTAAAAGTTCCACCAAATGTAGGAGTCCAGAAATCTACTGTAGTATCGTGTGTTACTGGAAATGTGCTTGAAACTGGTACTAAGCATAAACCTCTACTTCTTAGATCTGGTTCTTCTCTTACTTCTGTTACCTCTTGGACATGATCACTTATCTGCATCATTTTTAAAAATAAAGAAACATTAAGAAAACAATTGTTCCTTTGGTTGCATAAACTGTCCCGTTACATTGTTTCTTGAAATTATAATGTTTTGTCCAATCTTGAAGATGAAGCAACCATATTAAAGAATGTAAAACAAGGGTGCCGTACTTTGATTCAATTGTGTAATAATTATAACAGTATAATGTTTTAATAATGTAAGATAAAATGATATAATTAAAAAAAAAAAAAAAAAAAAAAAAAAAAAAAAAGGAACCTGTTGATGCTGTAAAGAAGCTCCACTTTTCATGTATGGGTTGCTCAGAGCCTGAATTTATAATCATTTGCAGGTTTTGTAATAACTAACTTATAAAAACTTTAGCAGAAAATGTGATGTACTAAGGAATGGTGATAGTGGGCTAACTTACCGAAACTTGCTGGTGTAAGAACTTAATGTATTCAATGGCTTCAGATAGCACTGAGGCTGCATCAGTCTGACACAAACCCACATGAGATTCAGTAAAACAAAATCTAATGGAGTTATATTACATATTTACATACATTCATACCCAACATAAATATCTATTGGAATAGACTTTACATAATCCTTATCACAAAATAATAATAAGTAATAATGATAGTATACAAATATACTAATACACACTCATCATCTTTCTGAAAGCTAAAGCAAAAATTTGCAAACAATGTGAGAAAGAGAGAGAGAAAGAGTACCTTTCCGAAAGGTGAAACCAATTGTTGGAGCGCAGCGATTCTGTCCCCCATTTTCTCTTTCCTCACCTAATTCAGCAATTTTTTATATAAATATTTTATAATATATAAAAAAAATAGAGAGTAAAAGAAAAAGAGATTTAATACAAGCTATTATTCAAGAATTTGGGACGAATGTTTGTTTTATGGATATATGTTTTAAATGTTTAAATTTCACTATATCCTATGATAAAACCTAATTTTATAGTTAAAACTAGGGTTTCGTTTCGTTTCGTTTGATAATAAGATTCGTTATTTTTTTTGGCAAAAAAACCATTGGAAATTAGATGGTTTTATTTCAATGTAGTTAAAGATGCTTTTAATTCTCGGCCAAAAAAACAAAGATGCTTTTATTTTTGGACCAGAAAAGAAGCTTTTATTGTTTATTTTATAGAAAGATAATAAATAAAATTAACAAAAATAAAATAATAAAGAAAAATACCTTGGAAGCTGGTGACGGAGACGCCGCTGCTTCGCTCTTAGCCCTTTTCGCCGGCGGCGGATTTCCTCCGCCTCTCTTTACTTCGTTGCCACTTGATTCTCTAATCTCCGATATATTTTGCTACAAAAACATTACATATAAATATACATATACATAAATAAATGAAGGTTCGTGCAAGAATATATACATATATACCGTTTGTTGTTCATCAAAAATCGGCGCGTGCATCTGCGGCGGCTGTAACGCCGGAAAAAAGTTTGAAGACGGGTCATGAGGAGGAGGAGGAGGAGGACACGTGTTTCCAGCTGCGGCAGGGTTCCAAAACGTAGCGTTGTTTGAAAATCTCAAAGGACTATGTGGTTTAGGCGGCGAAGATCTTAAAAACCAAGCCGACGCCATTTGATCATAATTCCCGGTGGATGATCCGAACTGAGAGTACCCTAAAGACGATTGCTGATGATTAATCCTCGACGGTTGTTGATCGGAAGAGCTAAAACCACCTCCTTGTCCTTGTTGATGATGATGATGAAACATACCAGAAGATGAATTAGGAGTTGTTGTTGCTCCTGCGTATAAGGTGTTTGACGAATTGTCAATAGTGAAACCTTGACAAGTCACTGTGCTACTGTCAGTACTTGAGCTTCCGTGAGGACTGAACTGATGATCTAAGAAAAACCCACGATTGTTGTTGTTTGTCATAATTTGAGGTTTGAAATCAGTTTGTGTATCTCTCCACAGAGCTTGATGGTGAGAGGAATCAGATTCTTGAAGCTGCTGATAAGAAGATGTGGATGACGTTGTGTTGTTAGCCTTTGAGGTCGCATCTAAATTGAGATTCTCTTGAAGCATCACTCCAAAGCTTGTCTCCGCTTTACTATCTCCTCGTCTTTTGTTCCCCGCAAAGCAAAAAAAAAAAAAAGACAAAAATCTTATGATATGAAACCAAAAAGAGGAAACAAATTTGATACTTACAAGAGAGATTGGTTCCATTGATCAACATGTGATTGTGAAGAAAGCCCTAAACCAATCATCTGTAGCTGATGATGATGATGATCAGTAGTAGCTAATGAATGATGATCATGATGATGAAGCTTATCATGGAAAACAGCAGAACCACCAGATTCAATTGAGCTTGCTCTCAAGGAAGTAGAAGAAGATGGTGAAGAGGAAGATGAAGATACTCTCCACCAGCTTCCTGAGTTGATGAAATCATGATGATCTCCCATAGCTTTTTTTTTTTCTCACTTTATATATGTGTTTCTCGGTGTTGGATCTTAGCTTGGTATGTCTTCTCAGATCGTGCTTACATGAAATGATGAGAATTCACACGAGAGAGATACTTATAGTTCTAAATAATTTTCAATTTATATTGGATATTTTTTTTTTTTCGGGTAAGTGTTTTTCATTTACTATTTATGAAAACATTCGTCCGATTAATGTTTGGTTGACATTTTTTCAGGTGACTCGAGCTGACTCTCTTGCCCACGTCACTCCCAACTTCTTTATTTCTTTGCTAAAAGAATTGTTTATTTTAATGTATTTCATTTCTCCTACTTTCCTTTATTATTTTGGTAAAGTTTCCTTTTATGCATTTTGTAAGTGCATAATCTAAATCACTCTCTAATTACAATTCACAAAGACACAAGCCATTATATCTAGACATGGATTCACATTTTTAAGACATATAAGGTGATGTTTTGTATAAAAATCCTTCAGTATAGTTAGTATATGTTAATGTAATGACATTCAGTTCATGTATTAGCTAGTAATAAAAAATTTGTTGATAGGAAGAATGAACACGTTATACATTAAAGTACTTTTTGTAAAACACTAACTAATGAGGAAATACAAATTGACTTTTAGTGAATAGTGATGGAGAATTAAAAATTATAAAAGAGGTTGAAATGAAATTGACTCATTCCATATCTATCAAAATATTTCTCTCGAATAATAACTACATGAAGGTGGTTTTCTTTTGGTCTGGAGTCGTCGTCGTCAGAGGGGGCTTTCCGCGACAGCCGAATGGTTTTTCACTGTCTTGTGTTAGATGTCTCTTGGTGGTGATCTTATTGGGTTTTTTTTTAATTATGTGGTGTAATTATTGGCTTCGGTTTTATACTAGGTGGTTGCGGGCATAAACTATATTCATTACTCTATTGATTGGGAGTTGGTTGTTTATGTTTTCTAAAATGATATTAGCTTCTATGGTTCCACCATATGTTAGACCTCTGTGTACATCCAAGTCCATAATAATTCACGCTTCAAATGTCAAATCATAAACGTATTAAAAATCTTACTTCAAACATTTTTTAGAATACATGTATGAATATCAGAGTCAATGCACTTGGTTGGATATACATGTATTCTAAAATTTATTCTTCTCTATTGTACTCGCTTATTCGTTAACGAGTTATGGAGTTACCTTTCCATGGTATATTGTTTTTGTGCGTCATCTACTAACCTCACTTTTACGTTTTTTTTCTGGTCTTTTGATTTGGATTTTAGGCGAAGGCGCGAAGCAATGAAATCGATCTTCAATTTTTTTTTTTTTTTTTCTCAAAGCATCTGATAACCGATGTCACCCACATTTTTTAGTCCAGGAATTTTTAACCCAAAATTTTTATTACATCAGAAAATATAATCTCAAAATCTTGGTACCTAAAAGAATGTATAACAAAAATCTTGTGACCGCTAAAAGAAGATAGAAAGACCAAGGATGGACTAGAAGGAGCGGGGGTCACAATCAGGGTCACAGTCAGAGTCACAGACCACTAAGATATTTTTCTAAAAATATTATTTTCTAATTTTATAATATTTGGACTTTGGGGGCTATGGAACTTAAGCGTTTTTATTTTTCCAGTCACAGCAAGTCAACGAGTGGGCTCCACGTGGCGTGCGCGCGTGCTTTCACACTGGGACCCCACTTGTTCCTTCTCAGAGTCAGAGCCTGAATATGACACTTCTCTTTTATTTCTTTCTTTTTTTTTTGTTTGTTTTAGATATCTTTTCTTAATCCTGATTACAAATTAAACAATATTGTAATTTCAGCAATTAACGTTTTAAAAAATGATCATACATACAAAATCCCACATAGAGATGTCATCTACTTGGATGATAGTCAAACAGTTATATTACATGTATACTTCCTATATAGTTTGCATGATCGATCATGTACCTGTCTGAAAACATTACAATCTTGATAGTTTGTTTAACACATCAAGCAACTTATTTTTTTTGTGTTCATGGTGGAATAATATCGATTTACTGGTCCATCCCTCTTACCCGATTTATCCATTATACACTATTTCCAACAACGAAACAAAAAAGGTTGATTTCGTGAAGGCTAGACAAATAGCACCAAACTAATTTATTTACATTTAGGTGTTAATTTTTCATATCTCTAAGAGATATCATTATAACAGACGTACTAATTATTACTTATTACAATATGATTGCCTTTGGAGAACAAAAAAAAAAGAAAGAAAAGCTCCACGGTTGTATTCCATTTACTATGAATTTAGAGGTGAATTACTTCTTGACAAAAAAAAAAAAAAAAAAAAAAAAAAAAATGGTGAATTAAAAAAAAAAAAAAAAAAAAAAAAAAAAATGGTGAATTACTATTTTATTTCTTCTTCATAGTAAATGGAATACAAACGTGGAGCTTTTCTTTTTTTTTTGTCAAGAGTCATCTAACCTTTTACCATAATATTATGCAATATTATATTTAACAATTTTAAATTCTATTTTTTTTATGTATAATTAACTTTCAATATTTAGTGTCTGGGCTGTTTGTCTCTGTATGTTTTCACTACAAGAAAATAGCGAAATTGCGACCACTATTTCGGTCGCTACTTGGTCGCAATATGCATATTGTGACCAAATAGCGGCCAATCTGTGACACTTGAAATAGAGACCAAATTGCCACCAACGTGTAATGATAACATTTTAGTCGCATTTTAGTCACAAATTTTGCGACCAAATTGCGACCAAGGCCCACTTTATTTTTTGAATTTTTTTTACGTGGGTGATCGCAAATTGGTCGCAAATTTTGCGACCAAATAGCGACCAACCCCAATTTTATTTTCAAATTTATATTCTAAAAACGAAATAAAATAATTTATTTCAATAAAAAATAAAATGCCACCAACGTGTAATGATAACATTTTAGTCGCATTTTAGTCACAAATTTTGCGACCAAATTGCGACCAAGGCCCACTTTATTTTTTGAATTTTTTTTACGTGGGTGATCGCAAATTGGTCGCAAATTTTGCGACCAAATAGCGACCAACCCCAATTTTATTTTCAAATTTATATTCTAAAAACGAAATAAAATAATTTATTTCAATAAAAAATTCGAATTAATAAATAAAAACAGAATAGAAATTAAATAAAAGTTATATTTATATTTTAATATTCTACATAAAAAATATTTTATATTACAAAAACAAAACATTATATTACTTTTAATATTCTACATAAAAAATATTTTATATTACAAAAACAAAACATTATATTACATAAACGTCGTATATGGGGCATTCAAACTCGGACCCGAGATCTCCGCATCCGCACCTGAGGTCCCCGCGCCCGTCTGTTGACTAACCTGTTGAGAGACGAAAGTCATAAGATCAACCATCAGGGACATGAATATCAACTATAATGAATCATTTTATTAACTTTATAATTTTTGGTTCCTAAATTTGATAATTTGTAAAGAATAGTATTTTAAATATTTAAAATAACTATGCTATAATGAATAATTGTTTTAATTTTATAGAAGTAT
>CM071718.1:39645387-39659271 GCA_036630335.1 Physaria fendleri | reverse complement strand
GTTCTGCTTTGTCGTTGACTACAGTTTCGTTGGGGAATTACTTGAGTACTGTTCTTGTGACTGTTGTGATGAAGATCACGACAAAGAATGGTAAACCGGGTTGGATACCGGATAATTTAAACCGGGGTCATCTTGATTACTTTTTCTATTTGTTGGCCATTCTCAGTTTCCTCAACTTCTTGGTGTACCTTTGGATTTCGAAACGGTACAAGTACAAGAAAGCTGTTGGTCGTGTACATTGATGAAGAAACTGGTGTTTAAACAATGTTTGGTTTGATAAGTTGTTTTGCTTGTAGTGTTTATAATATAATGTTGTCTCTAATTGTTTGTAATTTAGATTGGGTTTGGTTTTGATTTATGTATTTATGAATACTTCCACCTATGTGTGAGATGTATATCTGAATTAAGAAAAGTTCAAACTTGGGAAGCAAGAAAAACTAAATGATGTTCTTGACATAAAGCTGTTTGACCAGCACCCGCGGGTCCCGCAGGGGCGGATATGAGGGCACCTCCATTGGGAGGTTTTACCAAGGTTTCTTGATTATTTATAATAATAAAAAAAGAAAAAGAAGGAGAGATAAAAGGGAAACATTTCCTATTTTAGGGATTTAAGAAATGAGTTCAGAAACTTATATCTATATGTGTCCACATATTAATGGTTCTCTATTTTTAACAAATATTCTGATTTAAATAAATAGTTAGGTTGATTAAAATATTAATTTTTTTTGTCAGAGAAACCTATTTTTCACATACTATAGATGGAGATGCTCTGAGTCGTGAAAATTCTTTATATTTTTCTATGGGATGGGGCATGTTTGAATTTTTTGCGGGTTAAAATCTTTTTATTCTTTTTCTTTTTATTCTTTTTCTTTTTATTCTTTTAAAAACATGTATATAATTTAAACGGGACAGGATAGATTTTTGGTGGGTTTTAGGAGATTTTGGCGGGTTTTAGCGGGTTAAACTCAATAGGTTTTTGGATTTTTAGCGGATTATTACGTTTTTGCTTTTTTTTTTTTTAGATTTTGCGGGTTACCATGGATCCGTAGACTTTACGAATGTGAGTGCAAACTTGATTTTTTACCTGTATAGTATGCAGAACGGGTTTGGATATCATTTGCGGACCTTAGCAGGGGCGGATCGATCCACTTACATGCCTAGATCTTGTTTTAGAAATTTAGTTGATGGCCGACCAAAAAAAGAAATTTAGTTGAGGATTATAGCCATTGGGCCTATATAGAAACAAGTTTGGGCTGAGAAAAGGGCTTAATTCTGAAATATTTATTATATTTAATTTAATTTTCCAACTCATTTAAGTTTTTGTTATTATTTAAATAATTGAAAGGTGAAGTTTTTAACTTCCGACGATATCTCATTGCTTCTTCTTCTTCGCTTCATAATTTCTGGAGACTTTGGCTTCGCTGCAAATTTTTTTAATTTCTTCACGGAATCGGTGCATTTTAGGGTTTCTGATTCAAATCGTGATACGTGATGGAGCTAACAAGCAACGGAGGAATGTTGTATCATGAGGTTCAAGAGTCAAATCTGTGCGCCGTACACTGCGTCAACACGGTGTTGCAAGGACCTTTCTTCTCCGAATTCGATTTGGCTGCCGTTGCTGCAGATCTCGATGGGAAGGAGCGTCAGGTCATGCTTGAAGGTGCCACCGCAGCCGATGGATTTTCCTCCGGCGATTTCTTTTCTGAGGAGTCGCATAATGTTTCCCTCGGTGTGCATTTGGTTGCTGGGTTTAGGTGATATAACTTTTGAATGTTTATATACGCTTTTTGAAGATTAATGTACCATATGAATATATGAACATATAGAGCCAACTGCTGATGATCAATCTAAGAAGAGTTGAGATTAGTAAATGGTGAATTATGATGCTTTTGCCGAGTTAAACTCATTTGCAGAAGCCTTGCTTATTTGTGCAAACATTTTCATGCTTAGAAATGGAGGAACTTTAGAGAGTATGTGTTATCTAGGGACTCATGGTTTTGGATATGTTAGTAATTAGTGTGGCTTTATATCTCTAGTTACCCACGTTGGTTTTGATCTGGACTATCTCGTGTATGAGGTGTCATCAATTGTTTCCTGGATAGCTTTAGAATAGATTGTCGATAAAACATTCGAAAGAGAAGGATACACATGTGTTCTGTTTAGCATCTAAGACTTGCATAATTTTTTTTTATTGAGAAAGCTTTTCTTTGATTTATAGGTCTTACAAAAGGCTTTAGAAGTGTGGGATCTCATAGTGAAAGGAAACTTCCCACAGGAATGTCCAATGTCATCTTCTTCTGAAGCTTCCAATAGTTTTGGGCAGTGGCTATCTCCTGAAGATGCAGAGAGAATAATAAAGAACACGACGAGCTCAGTACAAGGTTCTTCTGCCAGCAACAACATAACTAATGACAGTGTTGTTGAACAACAAAGACCAAATCAGGCATTGTCACATGAAGAAGTTCGTGCTTTTTCAGAGATGGAAGATGATGACTTGAAGATAGCTATACCAAATCAGGCATTGTCACATGAAGAAGTTCGTGCTTTTTCAGAGATGGAAGATGATGACTTGAAGATAGCTATTGCAGCAAGTTTGCTTGATGCTTCTGCGGCTGGAGCCAATCTCGGTGCTATGGGGACATCTCAAAATGAAACTGAGAAACAAAAGTAACAGAGAAAATAGAGAACAACAGGTCTTATTGAGGGAGGTGGGGAATATTCACTTTTGCTTGTTTGTTTTGGTTTGTTAAGAGTTTACATACAGAACAGAGATTAAACAAAAAAAGAAAAAACACCTTACCTGGAAAAAAAACAGAGAATAAACTGTTTGTGAATTGTTTTTATTTTTCTTTGGTAAATTCTCAAGTTATAGGAGATTAATTACATCTGAAACTAAGAATATTGTGTCATAAATATATTTTATTTTGATTTATGAATATATTTTTCGACAATAATTAATAATTAATTGCGTCATTTGACTAAATAAATGAATTACCAATTTAGATGTGAATTTTGCAAATATAAGTCCAATCTGGCGAACTTTTACAGTTTTGACTGTGGACTAAAAAGGATATAACTTTTAGGCTGGAAATAATAGATCGAGGAGGCCAATAAACACCTTCTTTTTTTCCTTAACAGATCATATATTATAGCCTTTGAATTATTAATTTAATTATATATTCAAAAGTTGATAGCTATAATGATCACTTCTTCTTCTTTTTTTTGTAACTTTCTTCAGGTTCCTTTGATTTGAGCCTTGAATTTTTCCTTGCAGATAATGATCTGTGTCTGAGGTTCAAAACAAAAATCTGGGTAACTGGGATCTGAGATAATCTGATCTCCACATGGGTTCTTCTTCGGACAAGTTGTTCAACAGTTTTTCCTTGCAGATAATGATCTGTGTCTGAGGTTCAAAACAAAAATCTGGGTAACTGGGATCTGAGATAATCTGATCTCCACATGGGTTCTTCTTCGGACAAGTTGTTCAACAGAGTTAGAACTATACATGAAATTCTGGGAGGAAGCACTGGTAAGTGAATCCATGTTATTTACCAAATCCAAAAACTCATAAAAGCTAAATGATCTCGTCTTCTTTATTGTTATTGAAATGAATCTACAGCTGCAGATGTGATTCTATGGAGGAAGGAGAATGTGAGTGTTGGTATAATAACAGTGACAATAGCTTCATGGATTGTGTTTGAGGCTTTTGCTTATACCTTCTTTACTCTTCTTTCAAGTGTTCTTCTTCTTTTGCTCTCTATTCTCTTCCTTTGGTCCAAATTTTCAAGTGTTCTTCTTCTTTTGCTCTCTATTCTCTTCCTTTGGTCCAAATCTGCTTCCATTCTCAACAGGTAATGGGTTTCTGTTTGTAATGAATATATTTCTTACACTTCTAAATTCAATTTTCATTGGCTCTTCAGGCCATCACCGCCATTACCAGAGTTTCAAATAAGTGAAACTAAAGCAGAAGAGGCTTCGATATGGTTACGCAACCATGTGAACAAACTAATTCAAGTTTCTTATGACATCGCAATGGGAAGAGACACAGAGTTGTATATTAAGGTTGCTGTCTCTCTGTTTTTCATCTCATTAATCGGAAGCCTCATGGATTTTCAGACACTTTGCCACACCTGTAAGTATAACAATGCAAATATATTTCTCTCATGTGTGTTTCTCATAAACTCAGACTGGTTCTTGTAAATTTGGCAGGCGTTTTGGTGGTTATGACGGTTCCAGTTTTATACGAGAGATACGAGGATCACATCCATGGAACTTTGGTGTTTATCGGCAACAAAGCTAAAGACCTTTACCTTAGATTCGAGATATGGGCTTACCCGGAAAATAAGAAACTGAGCTGAGATGCTGTCTCCTCTTTCTTCTTCTGATTTCTCTCGTCTTGTGGAACAAAAGAGAGAGAATGTAAGTTTTTTTGATAAAATGTTGTAATGATAATACAGCCAAAATATGAGCTCGCCGTATAAATTTTTATTTCACAGTTTTGAGCGAAAACTGACTCTCTATTCCGTAAACAATCATAGTGAAAGGAAACTTCCCACAGGAATGTCCAATGTCATCTTCTTCTGAAGCTTCCAATAGTTTCGGGCAGTGGCTTTCTCCTGAAGATGCAGAGAGAATAATAAAGAACACGACAAGCTCAGTACAAAGTTCTTCTGCCAACAACAACATAACTAATGAGAGTGTTGTTGAACAGCAAAGACCAAATCAGGCATTGTCACATGAAGAAGTTCGTGCTTTTTCAGAGATGGAAGATGATGACTTGAAGATAGCTATAGCAGCGAGTTTGCTTGATGCTTCTGCGGCTGGAGCCAATCTTGGCGCTATGGGGACATCTCAAAGTGAAACTGAGAAACAAAAGTAACAGAGAAAATAGAGAACAACAAGTCTTATTGAGGGAGGTGGGGAATATTCACTTTTGCTTGTTTGTTTTGGTTTGTTAAAGAGTTTACATACAGAACAGAGATTAAACAAAAAAAACACCATACCTGGAAAAAAAAAACAGAGAATAAACTGTTTGTGAATTGTTTTTCTTTTTTCTTTGGTAAATTTTCAAGTTATAGGAGATTAATTACATCTGAAACTAAAAATAATGCGTCATAAAAAATATATTTTATTTTGATTTTTGAATATATATTTTTGACAATAATTAATTGCGTCATTTGACTAAATAAATGAATTACCAATTTAAATATAGAAGGATGCTGTAAATCTTAAGTCCAATCTGGCGAACTTATACAGTTTGACTGTGGACTAAAAAGGATATAACTTTTAGGCTGGAAATAATAGATCAAGGAGGCCAATAAACACCTCCTTTTTTCCTTAACAGATCATATATTATAGCCTTTGAATTATTAATTTAATTATATATTCAAAAGTTGATAGCTATGATGATCACTTCTTCTTCTTTTTCTTGTAACTTTCTTCAGGTTCCTCTGATTTGAGCCTTGAATTTTTCCTTGCAGATAATGATCTGTGTCTGAGGTTCAAGACAAAAATCTGGGTAACTGGGATCTGAGATAATCTCACATGGGTTCTTCTTCGGACAAGTTGTTCAACAGAGTTAGAACAATACATGAAATTCTGGGAGGAAACATTGGTAAGTGAATCCATGTTATTTAGCAAATCCAGAAACTCATAAAAGCTAAATGATCTCGTATTCTTTTTTGTTATTGAAATGAATCCACAGCTGCAGATGTGATCTTATGGAGGAAGGAGAATGTGAGTGTTGGTATAGTAACAGTGACAATATCTTCATGGCTTGTGTTTGAGGCTTTTGCTTATACCTTCTTTACTCTTCTTTCAAGTGTTCTTCTTCTTTTGCTCTCTATTCTCTTCTTTTGGTCCAAATTTGCTTCCATTCTCAACAGGTAATGGGTTTTTTACTTGTAATTAACATATTACTTGCATTTCTAAATTCAATTTTCATTGGCTCTTCAGGCCATCACCGCCATTACCAGAGTTTCAAATAAGTGAAACTATAGCAGAAGAAGCTTCGATATGGTTACGCAACCATGTGAACAAACTACTCCAAGCTTCTCATGACATCGCAATGGGAAGAGACACAGAGTTGTATATTAAGGTTGCTGTCTCTCTGTTTTTCATCTCATTAATCGGAAGCCTCATGGATTTTCAGACACTTTGCCACACCTGTAAGTATAACAATGCAAATCTATCTCCCTCATGTGTGTTTCTCATAAACTCAGACTGGTTCTTCCTAAATTCGGCAGGCGTTTTGGTGGTTATGACGGTTCCAGTTCTATACGAGAGATATGAGGATCACATTGAAGGAACTTTGGTGTTTATCTGCAACAAAGCTAAAGAACTTTACCTTAAAATCGAGATATGGGCTTACCCGGAAAATAAGAAACTGAGTTGAGATGCTGTCTCATCTTTCTTCTTCTGATTTCTCTTGTCTTGTGGAGCAAAAGAGAGAGAATGTAAGTTTTTTTTTGATAAAATGTTGTAATGATAGTACAGCCATAATATGAGCTCGCCGTATAAATTTTATTTCACAGTTTTGCGTAAAACTGGAATCTCTATTCCGTAAACAATATGCAGACCAAGTTCTGGTCTCTCTCAACCAACTGAAATTAAGAAGGAAACAATGCATCTCTCTTATTCTCTTTGCTTAAAATATTTGTGTCTCAGTTTCTTTTGGCAGTTAAGAAGGAAACAATGCATCTCTCTTATTCTCTTTGCTTAAAATATTTGTGTCTCAGTTTCTTTTGGCAGAATCGAGTTCCCGAACATACTTCTTTGCCTGAATTGAAGTATTAAGAAACATGATTATAAGAAGGCATTACGTTATTGATTCGAATTTCACACGACAGATTCAAGAAGAATATTAGGAATAGTAGAGAACATATTCAAGGTTCAATGTCATGTGTGGAATACAGTACCACGTCAACAGGAGATCCGATGCAAACAGCAAAGAATCCTGCCCCCAGTCCAGATAGAATATGTGTGACAACGTTGTCAGTGAAACCCGGAATCTTCAAGATTGTCTGAACAAACAAACACAGGGAAGTTGGTAAATAATTTTACGATCCTTCAGTTAGAGAAGAGACAGAATATTTATTTCATACTTGTTTCACTTGATCGTAACTCGCTAATTCAGCAGCATTTATAATTGCGTTTCTTGCTACATTAGGCCCAAGACCAGTCCAAAGAGCTCATAATTGCGTTTCTTGCTACATTAGGCCCAAGACCAGTCCAAAGAGCTCGAACTCCTTCCTGTCAGAGACAGATTAATAAGATATGAAGCAGTGTTGAAGCATCTTATACACAATCTAAAATTTCAAGGCTGGGAAAATACCTGTCTCACAATTGTTGAATATGCATTCAGTGCTCCAGAATATCGTCTTGGGACACCAGCAGCTAATTTTCCTTCAGCCTGAAGCCTAACTTTGACAAGATCAGTGGGATTTGCTACCATGATACCCAGTGCACCTGAGAGTTGGACAATAACAACAGCCCATTTAAGTGATAAAGAAGAGAACTTAAATCTTGGGTTTCTTCTACTGTTATGCTCACCTGTTGTCAAACCAGCAAGAATTTTCTTGCTCAATGGAACATCACCGACAAAGTCTTTTCCAACATACAAGTTTTTCACCTGAGTAAAACAAAATTTGTTAATCCTTTGCGTAGTAATTATGAAGACACTAAGTTTAGCACACTTCTGGAGGATGAAAGAAGTGACTTCTTGAAGACACTAAGTTTAGCACACTTCTGGAGGATGAAAGAAGTGACTTCTATAACCTACCGGCTCATACATTCCAATCCGAAGACCTCCAAACAAGCATTGACGATGGAACCCAGGTACAACACCTTTCCATAGTGAACGAAGCCCTTCTTCTCTTGCTATGGTAGCAACAGTTCCTAACAATCCCCAGGTACAACACCTTTCCATAGTGAACGAAGCCCTTCTTCTCTTGCTATGGTAGCAACAGTTCCTAACAATCCCCTATATTTAGGCAGAGTAACATCTCCAGCAAGAGCAGACTTTTGGAGCTGAAGCCTAACTTTAGCAGTGTCCAATGGAATTGTGCAAATCTGGTCCAGATTTAAATTGCATAAGTGATTTCAATACATCTTCTGGTATTGAAATAACAAGTCAATACCAATGGTGCGAGACAGCATAACAAAAGATACAGTTTGTTCTAAGAGTGATCAACATTTTTACAGTTCCATTGCCTAATCAAATCGATTCTCATTTTGATATCTCATATAGCCTTCCGTGTTTCCCAGAATCGTATCCATAGCATAAATTAGCAACGCCAAACCACTTGAATACAAATATATAGCCTTCCGTGTTTCCCAGAATCGTATCCATAGCATAAATTAGCAACGCCAAACCACTTGAATACAAATGCCTAAAACTCAGTTCAAACCACAGATCAGACCGATTAAATCGTACACAACGAGCTGAAATTGTGTAAATTCCAACTGTATAGATCAAATGAAATTCTATCCAAGCTAATAGCACATAAACTGGAGCAATACTAAAGAAGCTAAGGCCAAGATTCTATAACTATACAATGACACAAGAAAATAAAGATCAACGTGATTCGAATAGCATTTCCGCGTAAACGGAACGCAAATAGAATTAAAAACTCTGGATCGATCGAGATATACAGGTGCCGAACTTACTCAGCGAACATATCAAAACGAAATTACAGGAGAATTGTGGAATGAGCCTCGAGTGTTTCTCAAGATCTTCTCTCTCTTTCTCTCTGCTTTGAAAAGAAAAAAGAAGAAAAAAGAAATGCCACGTGTATGAACTGTTGATAATATCTCATCCATCCATTATGATGGCCATTGTATTATTTTGATTCCATCAAGTCAAATAAATGACACAATGCCACGTAGATCGAATTTTATTAATTTGTAATAAAATATTAATATTATTCTCTTCCTTTTTTATCTAATTTCGGAGGTTTTTGAAAATCTCCCGCTCCTTTGTTTCTCTCTTTTACCAAAACCCCTCCTTTTTTTTTGTTCTTCAGGTCTTTTCAACTTCGCTCTTTAGTGCTCCATCTTCGTTTGAATTAGGGTTTTGAGTTTCAGAAAGCATTTGAAGCCATGGGGAAATCGGGCAGATCGAAAGGATCGAGTGTTATTGGGAAAGGTGAAGTTACCCCGATGCAGGTTGCGTTTATCGTGGATCGTTATCTTTCCGATAATGGATTTTCGGAAACTCGAATCCGCTTTAGATCTGAAGCTTCGTCTCTCATCTCTAATTCTCCACTTCGAAATGTATGTAAAAGCCCCAGATTCTTGAATCTTGATTTATCTTTATAAGTAGTAAGAAATCTATTGTGCTTATTTGTTTTTGTTTTGGGGATTCATTTGCAGGTTACGAATAATTTGATGACACTTGATGATATGTTGAACGATTACGTATCTCTAAAGCAGCAAAAAGTGACTATGGATCAGGAGAGAGTGAGATTGGATCAGGAGAAAATTAGGGTTCAAAATCTGTTGCAGGGGATGCAGAATGTGATGAATACTTACAACGCCAGCTTCACCCCTGGATGCAGAATGTGATGAATACTTACAACGCCAGCTTCACCCCTCCTCCTCATCTCCCTCCGGGTACAGCTCATAATTCTCAACTGAGAATTCAGAATGCATCTTCTTCAGGTTTGCAGCTTTTGTTGTCTTTTCAGCTCTTCTAATCTGGAACCATGAGTAGGTTAGCTTGGTTTGAATCTCGATCTTCTCATGCGCTCCACATTATTGATTGTGGTGGCTCTAGCTGATGTCTGTTTATTAGACCTTAATCTACATTCCACATAACAGGCTTACTAGAGTCAACACACTCTTGTGTCTTGTCACCTGAGAAAACTTGTTTTCAGCTATTTTACTGGAAACGATACATGACTTGGATTTTATTTTTCGCTTTTGTAATATATCTTGGCTGATGCATCTCTCTTTACGCGACTGGAACTAATAATGGCTCTTGTTTTTCAGGCTTAAATCAGTGCAGCACTCCAAATGCTATGACAGTGTCACTGCTGGGTAATAAAAGAGTAGATTTTGGGAATTTTTCTACACCTTCGGCCACTCAGTCTGTAACCAGGAAAAGAAAGGGTCTTGAAGTTTCTACAGTAGCTCCTCCGGTATCTAGGAAAGCGCGGATTAGTACTGCACAAGAAAACTCAATGGCAAATGGTATGCTTCTATGCCTACGGTTTGTTAAATTTGATGCACTTGCCTTTGTATGTCTAGTACTATTCTTAAACTTATTGTGTCTTCTTTTCTTGGACCAGGGATTAATAAGATCACACAAGCTGATAAAGCAGCTAGCAATTTCTCATCCCAAACTCCATCGGAAACACCAACATTGGCCAAAAAGTCCGCAACTAATGAATTGATTGGTCACGGGTCGAGAGTAGTGAAGTGCTTATTCAATAAGGCTGATCCATCGATTCCTTCCAGTTCAACATGCCTCGAGACACCACAAAATCATGCTTCTCCTGGGAATGATAAGTCCAACAATCCACAGAAAGAAGTTACTCCTACAAACTGCACACTTGTTACAAAGGAAAAATTTACAATTAGCCCCTGCAAGCAAATTGCTTCTTATACAATGGAAAGGAGTCATCTGATTTCTTCTTCACCGGTCAAGTCTAACCTGAAGATGTCAAATAAGAGAGACCATGTGAAAGGAAGGCTCAACTTTGATGATACTGATACACTAAAGTGCTTAGAGCCACCTGCCACTGCAGATTTGGTTTCAACTTCTCCATCCGGGTCTGAGCCAGAAGATGGTTTATTTGACATGGAGTTTCCAAATCTGGATTTTTTGAGTGAAAACTGCTCACTCTCGGAGCTACTACTTGATTTTGATCTTGGTTATGAAGGAAGTACAAATCATTGCTTGTCGCAGACGCCAAATGCAACCATTGAAACAGTTTCAGGGTATGTGGTTAAGTTTGTAGGATCAATTTTTTGTTTATCTCTTGATGTCTGCTCATAAGGTACTCTAATTTGCAGGTCGTCTCCTGAATCAGGTGTTGGTAATTTAGAGTTGGACCAGGTCTGTTTGGAAACTACATCAGCTGTGACAGAAAGGTATGAGCTGTCTAAGTGAGCATTTTCTGGTCTCCATTAGATTATAGAAACACCTTTGCCCTTTTCACTCATTCTTGATGCTTGATTTGCAGGAGCCAAGAGATGATGCCAAGACCGCTGCAAAGTCCATAACTCAATGCAATCATATATCGAATCCTGGTACTTTAACTTTCTCACTCTCCAATTATTGTCATCATACTCTACATATTGAAGATGGATTGATTATCTTTCTAACGCAAGCCATTGTACTATTAACACGCCACCAGTTGAAGGCAGAAAGTAACATGACAGACAATTGACTGATTTTGAAGACTACGATAATCTCCAAGACCACCAACGCAAGATCCTCTTTTGGTGCCTAGTTATACTGCTAAGTTTTGAATTGATATGTGAACTAAGAATATGCTTATCTCCTGTGGTGGCTCCTAAACAACTAGTAGTACATGTATGTTGTATAAATTAAACTTTTTTTTGGTTCTACTGTTTTAACAGATGATTTCTCTATATTGATATTAACAAAATAGGACATTTAACAACTTATGCATCTATGAGCATGTTACCATGTCAGAAATTGGCTTACAACAAAAACCAAAAGGCTTATGTATTGTACAAGAGTCAAGCCAGGTACTTCTCTAGCTTCTCCACTTCATCCTTGCTTCCAATATAAAGTGGAACCCTCTGATGTATCTGTATCAGGTGTATCCAAAAGATAAATATTAGTCTGATGACACCATATGGTAGATGTAAAAGCTTAGTAGTAGGTAGGTTTGGCATGAAACCCGAATCGAGTAGAGAGTCTATACAGTAAAACTAGATTGAAATCGGTTACCTCAGTTGGTTGTATATCTAGTACTCTCTGGTGTCCATCAGACCCTTTTCCTCCAGCTTGTTCCACAATGAAACTCATTGGTGCACACTCATACAACAACCTAAGCTTTCCATTTTTACTCTTAGCATGATTATAGAAACACCTTTGCCCTTTTCACTCATTCTTGATGCTTGATTTGCAGGAGCCAAGAGATGATGCCAAGACCGCTGCAAAGTCCATAACTCAATGCAATCATATATCGAATCCTGGTACTTTAACTTTCTCACTCTCCAATTATTGTCATCATACTCTACATATTGAAGATGGATTGATTATCTTTCTAACGCAAGCCATTGTACTATTAACACGCCACCAGTTGAAGGCAGAAAGTAACATGACAGACAATTGACTGATTTTGAAGACTACGATAATCTCCAAGACCACCAACGCAAGATCCTCTTTTGGTGCCTAGTTATACTGCTAAGTTTTGAATTGATATGTGAACTAAGAATATGCTTATCTCCTGTGGTGGCTCCTAAACAACTAGTAGTACATGTATGTTGTATAAATTAAACTTTTTTTTGGTTCTACTGTTTTAACAGATGATTTCTCTATATTGATATTAACAAAATAGGACATTTAACAACTTATGCATCTATGAGCATGTTACCATGTCAGAAATTGGCTTACAACAAAAACCAAAAGGCTTATGTATTGTACAAGAGTCAAGCCAGGTACTTCTCTAGCTTCTCCACTTCATCCTTGCTTCCAATATAAAGTGGAACCCTCTGATGTATCTGTATCAGGTGTATCCAAAAGATAAATATTAGTCTGATGACACCATATGGTAGATGTAAAAGCTTAGTAGTAGGTAGGTTTGGCATGAAACCCGAATCGAGTAGAGAGTCTATACAGTAAAACTAGATTGAAATCGGTTACCTCAGTTGGTTGTATATCTAGTACTCTCTGGTGTCCATCAGACCCTTTTCCTCCAGCTTGTTCCACAATGAAACTCATTGGTGCACACTCATACAACAACCTAAGCTTTCCATTTTTACTCTTAGCATCACGAGGGTACCCATAAATCCCACCATACAACAAAGTCCTGTGAAAATCTCCGACCAAACTTCCAATGTGAAAATGACTGAGCTTGAGTACATACAGTATCCTGCTGCTAATAAGTTGTTCCCAGGCTGACACACGTTTACTATACACCTTTCTTCTTCTGATCCAAGCTACAAACAATACATAAACCAAATGTCACATTATAAACCAAACCATACAAGTGAAAGGAAGAGTATTATACAGCTGAGATATCGTCGGAGTCATTGGCAAGACATTCATCATTAGGACTGTAGATACCAAAAATGGAACCGGTAGAGACGGCAGCATCGATGTTAGAAGAACCATCAAGAGGGTCAAAAACGACGACGTAGTTACCGGAATAACTCTCCTCCACCGCCACTGGTACATCCTCTTCCTCTGAAGCTATGATTCCTGTTCTTCCACTTGATCTCAAGCAATTCGAAAACACCTGCACAGCACCACAACTCAATATTTATAAAACTATAGTTTATATCTAACAAAAGCACAAGTATGAGAATTATGAGACCTCATTAGAGATGACATCAAGCTTTTTCTGATCTTCTCCTTGAACATTAACGGCGCCTTGAACTCCAGTAAGATTAGAGATTCCGGCACGTTGAACAAGCGAAGCGATTTGCTTACAAGCCATCGATATACTCGACATAACTATTGTTAACTCTGCATCTATCTCTCCTTTATTTGCTTACAAGCCATCGATATACTCGACATAACTATTGTTAACTCTGCATCTATCTCTCCTTTCATTTCTTGTCTTAACAACCAGCTTGTCAATGTCTGAAGCTCGTATCCACTCTTCTTCCTCGTCGCTGCTTGTTTCGTCTCCGCCGCCACCGCCATACACTTCACTCCACTCGCATGATGGTTTCTCACACTAG
>CM071718.1:39619192-39629315 GCA_036630335.1 Physaria fendleri | reverse complement strand
CAAAATAGAGCCACCATCTAAGGTAAGGTTTTTGATGCTTATTGTGATTTTGTATTTTCTACCTACAGGTATAATCTTTCTTTACCTGATCATATTGCAACTTCTTGATTATGATTTGCAGTGTATGTTTCCTCATGAATTCCTGAAATACATAAAAACTCCGGTATTTCTTATCAACCCGGCATACGATTTTTGGCAGGTTAGAGTCATCAATCAAAGCATGATCACTTATTGCCTCCTTCCATTTGATAACTCTAATCCATGCTCTTCTTTTATATGTTTTACTTTTCTTTTCAATGTTTTACTTAATACCAAAAACATATTCAGATTCAAAATGTATTAGTACCAACTTCTGCGGATCCAAATAACATTTGGGTGAAGTGCAGACTCAATATTAAGGAATGTGATGCCGCTCAATTGAAAGTTCTACTGGTAGTCATTTACTCCTTCATAAAGCCTAACATTATCACATAAGGATGAGCAAATTGATTTTGCAACCCGATTAATAAAAAAAGTCTCCTCTGTTTCAAAGTATAAGCAAGCTGTGAAGTAGCTATATAGATCTTTCGCCTTTACTAAGATACAAGTTAAACATTTATAAGAATCATAACTGCAGGTTTTCGGAGTGCTCTGATGGATGCGATAGGGGAATTTCATCAGAAAAAAGACGGTGGTATGTTCATAGATTCATGTTTTGCTCATTGCCAGTCAGTCTTGCCAGTGACATGGCACTCCCCAGCCTCACCAAGAATCGAAAATAAGGTAACTAACTACATCTAAACTGTTGCTTGCATTATCAAGCCTTTCTTTTTACAAGACCTGGCTCAGTTTGTGTCTCTCTCTTTTTGTCTTCCGTTGTTGTTGGAACAGACAATTGCAGAATCTGTAGGTGACTGGTACTTCGACAGAACACCGGTGAAGCTAATCGATTGTCCTTACCCTTGCAATCCCACTTGTTACAACACGAATTTCATCTGAACTTGTCCTATAATCCCCATTGGCCATGGCCAATCCTTCTCGTTACTCTGTTAGACAATGTACCAAGAAGATGATTTGTAAAGTTCTTTTATTTGATTGATAAGAGTAGCAATGTAGGTTTGTTATTCAAAGACTAAAAATACAAACATCACTGGACGTAAGATCAATGATCACAAACATATTCATTTCTACCCAAAAAAAAAAAAAAAAAAAACTAATTATATCAAATAAACCGTAACACACGTAAGTTAGTTCGGGATGGGTTCGAACGTATCAGAATCCACAATTATTTGAACGGACGTGCGAGAATCAATCAACGTTGTTACTGATATATAGGAGGTAAAGAGCGGATAAAAATTGTAATACGTGTATGGCCAATTTTTTTTCATTCAGCTTTATAAATTTGGGAAACACCTTTAGTTTTATTCTGTGATCATATCGAGTTTCTTTTGATAATCAATCTATTTGGTTAAATAATCTCTTGAGTTTTTTCATTGAGTTTTCTCGAGAAAATGTCTTGCTGTGGAGGAAACTGCGGTTGTGGATCTGGCTGCAAATGCGGCAGCGGATGTACTGGGTATGTTTGAAGCCTCTCTATACTTTTCGTTTCTCTATGAATTTTCCAGGAAAATAACTTAATTTCGGGTAAAACATGCAAATTGTTAGCATTTCTTGTAAGTATTACACGATCTCTGTTTCTATCAATCCTGACGGGTTTTGTTCCATTGTTACAGCTGCAAAATGTACCCTGACTTGGGAATTTCCGGCGAGAATATCACAACGGATACATTTGTCTTCGGCGTTGCACCGGCGATGAAGAATCAGTATGAGGCTTCCGGAGAGAGTAACGTTGAGAACGATGCTTGCAAATGTGGATCTGACTGCAAGTGTGACCCTTGCACCTGTAAATAAAGAATCTTTTAAATTAAAGTATCTAATAAGTAAATAAAAAACCTTGATGGTGTTTTTAGGTTTGGTTTCTTTGTAATAATGGCTGCAGCTCATCTTTCATGTCCAATAATTTTTTATTTTTATTTTGTACTTACGTCGATGAGTTTGTACTTTCTGTTGAATAATTTATATAAATATATTAAAACATGAGGTTTTGCACTTATCCCTAAACACTTGTTTTCTAAAGTTTTGATCTTGTGAAGTCACTACAACAGAGATTTGAACTGTTTGAACAACAACAATAATCTCCATTTTTGTTCAACGGTATGAAAGTTTCTTCAGGGTATTATGAACCCAAACCTAATTTCATGTGAGGTGTAAATTATCCCCATCATTCACCTTTTGATCAGCCTCTTCAGCTTTTTCATCTGTTTTTGCGTCTTTGTTGTTATCTTCAATAATGATCCTGCATCGTCTTTTCCTGATAATAGAAGGTATGTTTGGGAAAGTGCTAGCAGCTTCCCTCAGTAATGATTGAGGACTTCTTGGAGTTGAACCATTATTACTGTACTTATGTCTACTTGGTGGTGGAGTGAAGAAGCTAACTGGTGATGGGCTTGGACTGCAGCCGCATTCATGCCCATACATACACTGCTGCGCACTTGCTTCTGAAGCCATGTTATACACTCTTTGAGGCGTGTCGGGAAGATGATAACCGTTATTTGCAGCTCCAACATTCACTGACAATGGCTCTGGGTTAAGTAACTGAGGAGAACGACCATATTCATTAACACCAGTCATTTGTGAAGCAGCTACTAACTCTTCGACCGGAACAGAAGAGTTTACTCGGCCATTTCTGTCTTTGTCTACATTGTTTATATCTGTAGTTCCTAATGAGGTTTGGGTAACTGAACCAAAAACTCTTTTCTGAGACGATGATGAACGTTTAGTTACAACGCCGTTCTTCCCTGTTGATGGTGGTGGAAACCTACCAGTAATAAAGTAGAATTCTGACTTCTTTTTCAGTGAACTATTCCAATGATTCTTTATTGCATTATCAGTCCTGTATCAAGTTTCGGTAAACCCTTCATTAAACCAAGAAGCTAAGCCTTTGGTCTTAACACCAATGACACACGTGACAAGATAAGTATATACCTGCCGGGTAAGACCTTAGCAATTTCAGCCCATTTGTTTCCATGTGTTCGATGAGCTTCCATGAGAGCTTTTTCTTCATCTGAGGTCCAAGCATCCTTGTTAATACCAGGATTCAAATGGTTGTGCCACCTGCAGATATATCAAAGCACATTAAAGCTTCCAAAATAACTATAAGAAAATGTTTGGCTCAAAGGGATTAATTACCTTTCTCGACATTGCTTCCCAATTCGACCAGGTAAAGACTGTGCAATAGCAGACCATTTCGAAGGCCCGTGTACTTTAACCAGTTCAACGATTTTCTCATCTTCCTGCAAAGCAAGAAAATTTAAGCCTGCCTATTTCACATAAAACTGAAAGCCAAACAATGAATAGATCCGAAACAGAATGAACCTCTTGTGTCCAAGGTCCCTTAATTAGTTCCGGATTTAGAACTTTCTGCCACCGGTGCAGGCATTGAACTTCAGTTCTATCATGGACAAATTCCGCTGCAAAAATAAAGGCACAAAATTCAAAACAATAAGAACAAAACTATGTACTTCACAGAACAAGCTGCTTTGGAAAAAGCTGGTAGTAAACAAAAACTAGATGATCAAGTTATTTTACAAGAGAAATTAGTATGAACTGTTAACAAGTATGCGTTTAGACTCCCAACTCCGAAATTGCAACCACAAACTCTGAAATCTGTTGTAATCAGAAGTCAAATAAATAACAATAATGCTTTTACCTATCTTCTTCCAGTTCTTTCCTTTAAACATGCCAACTGCTCGTCTCAATGTCTCATCCTGCATTAAGTAAGAAAACTCTCTTATCTTGATTTTTGACCTATTGAAGCACGATTATATCTGTCAAAGCAATCACGAGTAGATACTCACCTCTTCGGGAGTCCACCCGCCTTTCGCTCTCCTTATAGGCCCACTCGTCCTCCTGCATACGAAAGATAATCAACATCAATATCCTATACAAAGACTAAACATTACAAAAACCAGTTGGAGAAGGAGTTTATATGATTCAAATTGGTTAAACAATTGTCGAATAAAGATTCTTCAAGAAATCAATTTTCAACTCAATATACAGAGAAAGAAGGAGAACTAACCCAAGGTACCTATGAGTTGGTGATGCAGTGGCAGGACTTGCAACTATAGGTGACTTATAGGAACTACCAGCACTGCCTTCAGACAAAGACGAGCACGAAGCAGGTGTTGATTGCTTATTTTCTACACACTGATCCTCAATTTTCATATCACCTATTACTTCCTGAAGATCCATCTCAATTATTAAAAAAAAAAAATTGATAAGAAACAGACCATCATCTTAAAACACAAAGAAGACAGAACCCAGATCTCACAAATCAACAATTCAAGAAACTAAAAAAAAAAAAAAAAAAAAAAAAAAATTGATAAGAAACAGAGAAAACCATCATCTTAAAACACAAAGAAGACAGAACCCAGATCTCACAAATCAACAATTCAAGAAACAACACCAACCAAAGCAAAAATTTAGGGTTTTATAACAATTCTAACCACAAAAACTAATAAGAAGCCGAATTTCGTTTCAATTTAAAGCCGAAATAACAATGAACTCAGTTTCACTGCACGAAGATTACAATTGATCACAAGAACAAAACCCTTAAAAATCAGATTCGAAACAAAAAAACGAACCTCATCTGGAGAAGAAGCCGGTAAATTCAAACTGCAGCTCATCGAGATAGATAGATAGATGCAATAATTTACGAAGAAGACGAAAGGAACGTTAAAAAAACGAAATCTTTATTCGAAAAAATACTTTGCCCGTTGAACCAGAGAGAGATAGAGAGAGAGAGAAAAGAGAAGACTTGATCGAAAAAAATAAAAAATAAAAAAAAAGGGGTTAAATTGGGCTTATTATAACGAATACTTCCTTCAGCTGATGATGATGTCACACCGTTACTTGCCGTTCTTTTTACCTTTTCTGTAACCTAATTCTCTGAAACCGGCTCCGGTTTATTTTCCGTTACTTGCCGTTCTTTTTACCTTTTCTGTAACCTAATTCTCTGAAACCGGCTCCGGTTTATTTTATCAATTCTAAGTTTACAACATACCAACGCACAAATCTACCATACCGAACGGATATTTCTCCATCTGCTTAAAAAAACCAATTTTACAGTTACCAAATAAATATCTTAGGGTGTGGTTGGTTTAATCTTGTAATATGATGGGAGAAAAATCTGGTTTAAGATTATTTGACACCGTTATATTCTGGAAAATGGAAATTTTGGAAAGATTAAAAAGGTAATAACGGACCGTTACCGTTAAATGACAGAGAGTTTTGTTTTTGGTCAAAACAGGGAGAGAGAGTTAATACATGAAAAATAGAAGTTTGAACCTCAAACGGCACTCGTAGCTGATCCGTTAAAAAGAATAGAACACGTATGCTATCCCTAGCTTTGAAGGCGAATCAACCGTCAGATTCAGTTGTGAGTTCTGATGAAAAAAAAAAAAAGAAAGAATTAACGTCTAAAATAATAAAATAACTAGATAAAATGATTTTTGACCAAAAAAAAAAAACAAAACTAGATAAAATGATTTTTTTTTTTTAACACAAACTTCATTCAATTAAAGTTTTGGGTCATAGAAGACCTTACAAGCCATTTCATGGCATTTCGGTTCTCACAATCTGAGATAACCAAGGTGGACAAAAAGTATCAAGAAGAGCAAAATAAACTGGGCAAAGAGCAATTGTTTTAGCCATTGAATCAGCACATGAATTCCCAGACCTACCAAAATATGAAAACGTGAAGCCTCATCCATGCCTGCCAGTACATGAGACTGCCCCTTATGCTCATTAACACAGCAGTCATTGTCTTGAAGCTTATCTCCGGCTAAAGATTTTGTGTAGATGAAGATAAACAAAACTGTTTTTGTAATATGATCGTGATTAGTAATAACATTTCAAGCTTACACACATAAAGATAAGGTCGTTACATTAGCCAATGAAGAACCTTATGGATAAACTAGTTACCATTACCGTTCCAAGAATCTACTTGATAACATAAAACATCACATAATTCTAAACACACGAAACCGACCAAACTTGACTTCACTTCCTGTCTTGTTCCACTTCAGCTTTGCTGGTCACAACTTCCATTTTCTCCATCTTCTCATACTCAAATTCCTTGGTCTTGATCCCACATTCCATCGCAAGATTAGTCCTTTTGAAAGCTGCCCATATATGCATCATAGCCAAGAACACAAGCCCTGTTGATCCAAAAGTCATGACTAAGCCAGTCATGATATCCCAAACCCTATCTCTTCTCTTCTTCTTCTTCTCCGCCTCCTTCTTATGTCTACGCATTTCCTCTAAAATCAAAGCATAAGAATGCATATACTTAGGTTGACGTCTAGAATCTAATCTCCAAGAATGGAGATGAAAGTTTCCACTATACGACTTAATGCCAACAGATGAAAGTTTCCACTATACGACTTAATGCCAACCATGAACTCATCCTTGTCTTTCAACATATCGATCCGAGAAACGCATAGAGAATCAACAGATGTAAAGCTTTCTGATTTGCTCAACCAAACTTCTACAAACTTGCCACTTGATTGGTAATTAATCATAGCGTACAACAACAACTTCTCCTTCTCCAAGTAAACAATCTTCACATTTGTAACCTTCTCAGAAACCATAGTACTACCATTCACAATCACAGTGACATTGGAATCTCTAAACTTAGTAAAATCTTCGGAAAAATCCAACTTAACTTGGGATATAGGGTGATCAATTGTTTCGTTAGCAGGAAACACGAGGAACCCGAGTCTCCCACCATGACCAGGAGATATCGAGAAAGAGAAAACAGTAGCGAATCCGGAGAAATACTCGGATTTAGTCTCCGTGGACTCGATGGGGTTTTTATATATGACTCGCCCACCATCGTGACTCTCTGAGTCAGTAAACTGGATTGAAGATCCATTGTCAATGAGCTTAGCCTGAGTCAGTAAACTGGATTGAAGATCCATTGTCAATGAGCTTAGCGTCGCCGTACAGAGCAATTTCGTTGGACTCAAAGCTCGCGTTTTTATTGGAGCTTGTGAACGAGAACGATGAGGTGGCTTCCGAAATCACGATTCTGGAAAACAGAGCGAATAGAAATAGAAGTGACATGGAGAAAATGAAGCTCGCCATTAATGGAAGCACGGTTTTGATTTCTAGGGTTTGAAATGGGATCTCCAGAGAGAAAATGAAGCTCGCCATTAATGGAAGCACGGTTTTGATTTCTAGGGTTTGAAATGGGATCTCCAGATCGGATAGTAAAGCGAGGTTGTGTGGAAGAGAGAGAGAAATAACAGCGAAGAATGGTCACTTGGACCAAGGGTTAAAGCTAGGTAGCAACTTTTGTGCTTAAAAAAAAAAAAAAAAATGGTCACTTGGACCAAGGGTTAAAGCTAGGTAGCAACTTTTGTGCTTAAAAAAAAAAAAAAATAGCAACTTTTGTTTCCTTGGTTCTTCTTTTTTTTTTTACACAAACTTCATTCAATTAAAGTTTTGGGTCATAGAAGACCTTACAAGCCATTTCATGGCAATTCGGTTCTCACAATCTGAGATAACCAAGGTGGACAAAATGTATCAAGAAGAGCAAAATAAACTGGGCAAAGAGTAATTGTTTTAGCCATTGAATCAGCACATGAATTCCCAGACCTACCAAAATATGAGAACGTAAAGCCATTTATATCAGCTAAAGAGATGATGTCCAAAAGCAAGGGGGCCAGCATCGGGAAAGAGCTTGGAGATGCAAGAGCTTGGATGAGTTGCTTGCAATCCGTCTCGAAATTAATCTGGATGCAAGAGCTTGGATGAGTTGCTTGCAATCCGTCTCGAAATTAATCTGCCTGTATCCCATATTGCTTAAACAAAAACAGGCCCATGCTAAAGATGTTGTCTCAGCTAACAAAGGTTTCCTTCGTTCTTCTTAAACTTGTTTTTTGGCTTTTTTTTTGTTGTCCTATTTGGTTATTGAATTTAAAATGACGAGAACGGATCATTTGGTATCTGACCGAGAGGTGATAGGTTCGAGTCATCAAAGTGAAAAATTCCACATGCGTTAAAAAAAAATAAATTTAAATCGTTTTGTTCTTAGCTTTGTTCAAAGTGAAAAATTCCACATGCGTTAAAAAAAAATAAATTTAAATCGTTTTGTTCTTAGCTTTGTATTTGGAAAAGTGTCGTTATACCATTATTTACTTAAATTAGAAAACAAAATAAAAATATAATTTTTTATATAATTTATCATTTAATTATGTCATTAATGATTATAACAAAATTTATTTTTCTATAAAATATTTGATTGGTATACAAACTAAAATAACATTTTTTTGGTTTCTTTTTAATACCCCTCTATTTTATAATATAAAGGGTTAAAAAAAAAACGTATCTAAGAATATTTTTCATATATAATTGTAGTTTTGTGTGATTAGATTATATAATTACATTTGTATTTTAAAAAAGAGAATCTATAAAATATTTGAATAATTCCCAAATTTTTATATTAAAAAAAACACATCCAAACTAAAACAAAATCGATATCAACAATTTTTTTTTTTGTCAACAACAAAAGAAATGTTTTTTGTTATCCATTTAGTTTTTACTGTTTTCAAATATAAAAATTCTAGAAAACATTAGGCTATTATGTATATATATTTTTTCTCTATGTTTTAACAATTGATTCTTTTTTTTTGGCAACTTAACAATTGATTCTCTACATTGATTATTGACAACAAAATAGAAGTTTCACCATTTATGGACTTACAAGAGATGTACATCAAAAACAAATTTCTAGAAGTAAAAAATTTATAAACTCTCTTTATAAATCTTGTGTTCAACTTGATGTTCGTCTTCTTACAAATATTTTAAAGGGTTTATATAGTAAAAATAACTAGAATACAAGGAGACCTAACAATCTAAGTTCGATGAACCATAATAAATACATAGAATGATTCATCTAATGTAGTTAGATTAAAGGTTCATTCATCTTGTAGATTCATCCCTCCTCTAGATTCTTCGAATCTACATTTTCTTGTAGATTCATCCCTCCTCTAGATTCTTCGAATCTACATTTTCTTCAATTGGAATTAGCCAACAGTACAGGTTTCATCACCTGGTGTAGTAGAAAGGGTAGTACGAATGCCACAGGATCTTGATATGTAATAGGGATAGGTCAATAAGTGACACTGAGACCGAATTATATTCAAGCTCGTTTCTTTCGATGTGTTTGGGGAATAGTTGACATTCGAATAAACAGAGAAAAGTCAGGCAAAGGTTAGACCTTTTGAGCATGAAGAAGAGAGATAGAAAGAGTTTTATTACAACGATCTGTAGTGGTTTAGACACGACAAAGACTAACTTGGAACAGAGAAAAAGCTAAGCAGACATTACAAAGAAAAAGATCCTCAGAACATTGTTTTGTAAGAAAAGCTGTGGCGTTTAGAAGATCAGATCTTTTTTCACTACCGGTTTTTGGTTTGTAGTTCCCAAAGAGAGTACCCTTAAGAATCCCCTCATTCAAGTTCACTACCGGTTTTTGGTTTGTAGTTCCCAAAGAGAGTACCCTTAAGAATCCCCTCATTCAAGAAATTTATGTGTTCATATATGGCTGCACAATGTAAAGTTATGAATGGTTTGGTCTGAATCTGAACCAATGTAGAAGTGAAGATTACCTCTTGAACACATTCTAATGCTTGAATCATATATAGCCTGGGATGCTTCCTGTACACTCCATACCCCTGTCTTGGACTTGCTTTGTCATGGTCCTTTGGGTTCACAAACACAAATTTCTTAGCTGCCAACTACATGTAAGTGAGACTAGAGATTTCAAGATCAAAGACAAGTATCTTTTTCTTTCTTTTTATTATTTCATTACCTTCATCAAATCTTTTGGATTTGACGTCAACACCAATGATCTTAGAAGCACTAGCGAGTCTTGTGTAATAAAATCAAAATTAAGATCTTTACAATTCAACAAACTTGAATAGTGTTTGTTTTTGAGTAAAGAACAGTATCAATCTCTTCTCTATATGACATTATGACTCTTGTTTTTAATTAGTGATGATTATGTATGAATCATTCT
>CM071718.1:39567913-39579750 GCA_036630335.1 Physaria fendleri | reverse complement strand
TGAAACAAACATGATACGAGGAATCATGAGAGGAAGAGGCAAAGACGTATCGACGACGAAGGAAGAATAAGGAATCTGTTCAGCATCATCGTTTCCGCTAGCTCCATCTTCGGCATCGGCTAAGGCCCAGATATTTTTTGTAGCTCCCATTTTTTGTTTGAATCTTCAAAATTTCTCTTCTTCTCTAGCAATACAATGAAGATTCTCTTTTTGGTTTCCTTCTCAGATCTCAATTAATTTAGATACTGTTTCCCCTAATTTACATATTTAAGAAAGTGTAATAATTTGATAAATTTGGATGAGTCATTATAACACATGCCGTACAAGTTTGGACTTGGAGTTGAATGTTCTCACGTGACATTGGTCTTTATGACATTGAACACCTCTTTGACTGTCGAATCATTGGTCTTTATGACATTGAACACCTCTTTGACTGTCGAATTGTTAGAAACAATGCCTGCCCAATCGGTCGGAATCGGTTAATATGATTAGAATCTGTTGGAGTCAGTCAGAATCGGTTTAGTTGTCGCGAAGGTGAAAAGCAGTAACATTTAGTTTTGCCCTAAAGACTTTGTTTTTAAATCCAACTCACTACAAGGGTATCTATATGGAGCAATTATGAATTCAATTTTTAAATCCAACAGATTAGGCCTAGCATTCAGTTTGTCTTTCGATATTTTTTTTTTGTTTTTCCTTTTGATTCCGAAAAATTTACAAAAAATGGCACAAAAAAAAAAAAATTTATACCCATTAGCACAAACCTTCCCAATACTATTAAGGAGATATCAAAGAGATTTGATTGCAAGATTATAACTATGAATTTTTATTAAGGAGATATCAAAGAGATTTGATTGCAAGATTATAACTATGAATTTTGACAACTACAATCTCGTCTATCAAAATCAATCCCTGTAATTACTCTATTGTCTATAGTTCAGGAAACTCTTCCTTGTATAAATGTATCTGTATTGACAATGAATAAGATTATCTCTTCTACAAACCATTTAAGGAAACTCTTCCTTGTATAAATGTATCTGTATTGACAATGAATAAGATTATCTCTTCTACAAACCATTTACATGGTATCAGAGCAATTCGATCCCTAAACATCCCTTTTTAAAAATTTTTTTTTCTTCTTCTTTGTAGTTTTCAAACTCTTACCCACCAACAATGAATGTTTTTTTCTTCTTCTTTGTAGTTTTCAAACTCTTACCCACCAACAATGGATTCCGCTTCTCCTTCTCTATGGCAACCCCGTGCCAACATGGTTTCAACACCATACTCCTCCAACAAGTGGCTGCTAGATAGTGGTGCCACTCACCACATCACTTCGAACCTGCAGAACATTGCCAATCCCCAACTTTACATTGGCAGTGAAGATGTGGCAATTGCTGATGGTTCTAATCTCTCCATCACACACACCGGTTCTGCGTCACTTCATTGCTGATGGTTCTAATCTCTCCATCACACACACCGGTTCTGCGTCACTTCCAACTCCTTCTCATTCCATGACTTTATCTGATGTGTTATTTGTTCCTGAAGTTCAGAAAAATCTCATATCAGTTCACAAGTTATGTAATGCCAACAATGTGTCGGTTGAATTCTTTCCCACACACTTTCAGGTCAAAGACCTCAATACAGGGACCATACTACTACAAGGAAAGACTAACTTTCAGGTCAAAGACCTCAATACAGGGACCATACTACTACAAGGAAAGACTAACAATGGCCTCTACGAATGGCCAGTTCCAGCTCCTACTGCATACAACACATATCCTGCCACAAAAGCTAGTTATGAAATGTGGCACTTGAGGCTTGGGCATCTCTCATCTACTGTTATGAACACTATCTTCTCTAAGGCTGCTCTACCTATTTCCTCAAGAGAGAGATTCAACTGCTCTGATTGCAAGATTAACAAGAGTCACAAGGTCCCTTTTCATACAAGTACTATTACCTCCTCCTTCCCGCTGCAATACGTTTATACTGATGTATGGTCTTCTCCAATCACCTCCGTACACAACTACAAGTACTATCTTGTAATTGTTGATCACTACACTCGGTATACCTGGCTGTATCCCCTGAAATACAAGTCAGATGTCAAGGCAACGTTTATCACCTTTAGCAAGCTGATTGAAAATAAACTGCAAACGAAGATTGGTACCTTGTACTCGGATAATGGTGGTGAATTCATTGCCCTGAGAGAGTTCCTGTCTTCCCAAGGCATATCTCATCTAACCACACCGCCACACACTCCGGAACACAACGGAATTTTCGAACGTAAACATCGCCATGTTGTTGAAACTGGTTTGACGATGCTTACACATGCCTCTATGCCCCGACAGTACTGGAGCTATGCCTTTCCAGTGACTGTTTATCTTATCAATCGTCTTCCATCACCAACGATTCATAACGAGACACCCTTCCAGAAGTTGTTCGGTACTGTTCCTAACTATGAAAAGCTTCAGGTGTTTGGCTCGCTTTGTTTTCCTTGGCTCAGACCATATACAAAGCACAAGATGGAACCACGATCAGTAAAATGTGTTTTCCTGGGTTATTCACAAACCCAAAGTGCATATATATGTATGGAGAAAGAAACGGTAAGATTGTTTATCTCACGTCATGTAGTATTTATAGAAGATGTTTTTCCTTTTGCTGGAAAAACATCACCGGCGATAGAAGATGTTTTTCCTTTTGCTGGAAAAACATCACCGGCGCAGGAATCTTCAGAAACCTCAGATGAATCGGTCAGATTTCTTCCAGCTGTTACTGTACCAATCGTACAAACTCCTCATCCTCCTTGTCATACCCTTCACCAACAATCGCCGACGATACCAAGAGAATCAGAACAGTCGCATCCCGCCGGATCTGATCAAATGTCGGCTGCTTCAACCCATCCTAACCCGCTGAACATCGCCTCACAATCTCTCGAAGGTTCGCATCGTTTATCTCCATCTTTATCAATACACGATAATACACCTTCCTCTGCAAATAATTTACCATTAGCCCACTCACCATTATCTCAACATGGCCCATCTTTAAGCCCAAATCCCATTAATACTAATTTATCTCAACCCCACCCAACTATCGAACCACAAACATCCTCTCCGCCCACTTTAAATCCATCCCAACCCACTCCAAATAATACTATGCCTACCGAAAATAATAATAGACACCCAATGAAGACCCGATCCAAAAAAAAAAATTATTAAACCTACAAAAAATATTTTCCCTCATCGCCGAAAAAAAACCCACACCAAAAATTCCGCGAACTGTCTCTGAGGCTCTAAAGGATCCAGAATGGCGCAAAGCCATGTGTGCCGAAATCGATTCCATTGTTAGCGATGACACATACGAACTGGTTCCACCACATCCTTCTCAGCACCTAATCGGAGGTAAATGGAATTTTACTCTCAAATATCACGCTAATGGTTCTCTTGATAGGCATAAAGCTCGCTTCATTGCGAAAGGATTCAAGTAGGGTTATGGAATTGATTATTCTGAAACCTTCAGGCCAGTCATTAAATCAACAACGATCAGATTGGTACTTGATGTTGCAGTACGAAGATCTTAGACAATCAAACAACTGGACGTGAATAACGCCTTTTTACAAGGGACCTTGACAGATGAGGTTTATGTTGCTCAGCCTCAAGGTTTCATTGACAGAGATCGGCCTCACCATGTCTGTAGATTAAAGAAAGCCTTGTACGGTCTCAAACAAGCTCCAAGGGCCTGGTACACTGAACTCAAAACTCATCTTCAATCTCTTGGCTTCCGGTCTCAAACAAGCTCCAAGGGCCTGGTACACTGAACTCAAAACTCATCTTCAATCTCTTGGCTTCACACATTCTACAGTTGACACATCACTTTTCACACTCAACATTGGCAAAGACAAGGTGTATGTTTTGGTTTATGTCGACGACATTCTTGTTACTGGTAGCAGTGATCGGTTTAAAGAGAGAACGATTGACCAACTTGGAGCACGTTTCTCACTCAAAGATCCTACTAACTTGTACTATTTTTTGGGCACTGAAGCAGTACGTTCGCAAGCTGGGATCCACTTAACACAAAGAAAGTACATTCATGACTTGTTGCAACGCACAAACATGCTGGACGCCAAACCAGTTCATACACCAATGTCTCCTACTCCAAAGCTTACTCTATCCACTGGTACAACACTAGATGATCCCACAGAGTACAGGCGCGTCATTGGCAGTTTGCAATATCTGAATTTTAGAAGACCTGACATTGCATTTGTCACCAATCGACAGTCACAATTCATGCATCGTCCCACTGACGGACGTGACATTGCATTTGTCACCAATCGACAGTCACAATTCATGCATCGTCCCACTGACGCTTGGCAAGCTGCAAAACGGGTCTTACGATATCTTGCTGGCACAATTATAAAAGGAGTGTTCATTGGTTCGAATTCTCCTCCTACACTTCATGCCTTTGTTGATGCCGATTGGGCAGGCGACAGTGACGATTTTGTTTCCACCAATGCTTACATTGTTTACATTGGTAGGAATCCAATTTCGTGGTCAGCAAAGAAACAACGAGGTGTAGCTCGTTCCTCAACCGAAGCTGAGTATACGAGGTGTAGCTCGTTCCTCAACCGAAGCTGAGTATCGTGCGGTTGCCAATACCGCAGCTGAGGTACGTTGGATTTGCTCTCTGTTATCTCATCTTGGTATCATTGTTCCAACAACACCGGCTGTTTACTGTGATAACATGGGAGCTACCTATCTCTCGACAAATCCTATTTTTCATTCAAGGATGAAACACTTGGCACTTGACTATCACTTTGTTCGTGAACAAGTTCAATGTGGCGCCTTGAAAGTTTCACATGTTTCAACTAAGGATCAACTAGCCGATGCTTTAACAAAGCCTCTATCTCGTCCACGCTTCATTGAACTAATTTCCAAGATTGGACGTTGAACTACCTCCATCTTGAGGGGACGTATTAAGGAGATATCAAAGAGATTTGATTGCAAGATTATAACTATGAATTATTAAGGAGATATCAAAGAGATTTGATTGCAAGATTATAACTATGAATATCTTTGACTACTACAATCTCGTCTGTCAAAATCAATCCCTGTAATTACTCTATTGTCTATAGTTTAGGAAACTCTTCCTTGTATAAATGTATCTGTATTGACAATGAATAAGATTATCTCTTCTACAAACCATTTACAATTACACTCAATGGCACAATTTTTTTTTTTTACACATATTTTATTTCACTCAATGGCACAATTTTTTTTTTTTACACATATTTTATTTTTTTGTTTACAAAAAAGATTTTGGAACGGTATCATTTGGTGTAAATTTGAATAGTGTTTGTACCACATGGTGAAAATCTTTCACCGTTTGATTCCTTACTTTGAAGTGTTCATTTAGAAACTCTTATAATGTTGATTTGGTTCGGTTCGATTCGGCTAGGATATTACATTTGATATCCAAAATCATCTAAAAATTTTGGTTCTGATCAGATATTGCTTCCGATCAATCCTAACAAAACTAAAACTAGCATGTTGTATTTAAAACAAAACAAAAATATTTGTTCTAATGTGGTAATTTTTTTGCTTTTAAACATCTACTTTATTTTAATAGAAAATACTTAAAATATCTAAGAGTATATGAAAATAATAATAACCAAATGTTACCAAAATATTTTCAAATATATTGTAACTAGATATATATATATATATTTTTTTGTCGGGAATCGGGATGTAACTAGATATATATATATATATATAAAATACTAGTTAATTAAAAGTTTGGCACCACGCTGTTCCAATTGGATTTTTGGTTCGGTACGAATTTGGGTCTGATATTTTCAGTTATAACAATTTAGGAATATACGAATTTGGGTCTGATATTTTCAGTTATAACAATTTAGGAATAATTTTGGTATTTTAAGAATTCTTTGGCCCATGCTTACAAGAACAATCAGGCCGAAACGAACCCTTTTCACTGGCACAAGCTGCTAACATTCATATTTGTGATAAATCATAACTTTAATCATTATCTTATTTCTCTAATTTTGATTACCATCGTTTTCTTCTCTCTGAAGGAGTGATGCATTTGACGGATCATGAGAAAATTAAATTTTACAGCCATTTTAAATGTAGATAGCTGATACAACTCTTTCATGATTGATCACATCTATCTCTAATAGTAGATATAGATAGTCAAAATATGTTTAATACTAGATTATTACCCGTGTTAAACACGGGTGAATATTTATATTTTTAAATTATATATTCAGAGATGAGTAAAATATTTCATATACGGTATGTGATCCAAAAGAAAATCAAAATAACAAATCCGATGTCATGACAAAAAAAAAAACAAATCCGATGTAAATATATTATTTTTTAATATCCAATAATCAAATCTAAATCTGTACTAAATTGAATGGGTAAAAGGTCTCTATCCCCACAGTTTGAAATATAACGGTCTCACTTTCTCTGGTTTTTGGACCTTGGTCTAAGTTCACAAAAAAATATGTTAATAATCTTTAAATCTTCAGTCATGAAATTAATGATCTTTGTCCCTATCGAACGTTTGATGGTCTCTATATAGCGTTTAAAATTTGATTTTGATTTTACCCAAAAATAATTTGGTCTATATAGCGTTTAAAATTTGATTTTGATTTTACCCAAAAATAATTTGGTTTACCTAAATAATTTATAATAAATGGTTTACCTAAATAATTTATAATAAATTATTGATCAATTTTTTTGATTTGCTTTGTAAATCTCTCCGAATATAAATTCGATGTATAGAAATAGGATTATTTTTAGGTAAAATCAAAAAAAAAATTAAACATTATCTCAATCACCAAACGTTCAATGGGACAAAGATCATAAATTTTAAAAATGGGGATTTACAGACCATTAAAATATATTTGTGTGGACTCATACCAAAGTCTAAAAAACCGGGGAGAATGCGCATGGGGATTTACAGACCATTAAAATATATTTGTGTGGACTCATACCAAAGTCTAAAAAACCGGGGAGAATGCGCCCTTTATGTTTCAAACAGTGGGGAAACAGACCTTTCACCCAAATTTAATACATGTAGATATCCGAAAATATCTAAAATATAACTATAAATCAATAATATATTAGATATTTAAACTAATCTAATTATACGATATTCGTGAATTATATGTTAATTTTAACAAATGACTTAATTTTTCTTAAAAATCGACTTACAAAGTATTTAAATATGTTTAATTTAAAATTCATATTATTATATTTAAATATTATCATATTATTATATTTAAATATTAAAATAATTGTTTTAAGTAGAGATAAATAAATTATTTAATGTATTGTAGTCAATCTAGGTCTGATCCAAAAATTATATTTTTTTATACTTGATAATTGAACCTGATATTCGTGTGTACCCGTAATCTTCACATTTTTTTCTTATACTCGAGTTATCAAAACCAAACGAATNTCAACCAATAAGGATTCTTACACAATAATTAAGTAGGCAATTTTTATTGAATCTTAGAATATTAAATAATTCTTAAACATTTATAAAATCCAGACCTCAAATTTCTTTTATAAAAATAAAAATTACATTTTCTTATATATTTCAATATTTGTGCCCGAAACCCGTGTATACCAGAAACTATTCACATTTTCTCGTATTTTCGAATTATTAAATCAAACCAATAATAATTCTTATACACTTATTAAATAAATAATTTATATGGACTCTTAGAATATTAAAATGATTATTAAACATTTACAAAATCCAAACCTCAACAAATATTTATAAAATATAAAACTTATATTTCTTCTATATTTGAATAATTGAACTCAAAACCCATATATACCTATTTATATTCACATTTTCTCTTATTTTTCGAACTATTAAACTAAACCAATATTGATTCTTACATACTTATTAAATAAAAAATCTATATCGAGTCTTAGAATATTAAAATGGTCTATACTCGAGTTATCAAAACCAAACGAATACACGATTCTTAAACATTTATAAAAGTCTAAGCTCGAATTTTTTTTTATAAATATTAAAATTACCTTTTCTTCTATATTTTTGAATAATTGAATCCGACACCCATGTATACCAAAATTGACATTTTCTCTTATTTTCGAACTATTAAACCAAACCAATAATTATTCTTACACACTTATAAAATAGAAAATCGAGTCTTAGAATATTAAAATGATTCTTAAACATTTATAAAAGCCAAAACTCGATAAATTTTTATAAATATAAAAATTACATCTATTCTATATTTGAATCATTAAACTCGAAACCCTTGTATACCTACCCGAAAATATTCATATTTTCTCTTATTATCGAATTATTAAATCTAACCAATAATGATTCTTACACAATAATTAAGTAGGCAATTTTTTATTGAATCTTAGAATATTAAATGATTCTTAAATATTTATAAAAGCCAAACCTCAAACTTCTTTTTATAAAAATAAAAATTACATCATATATAATAATGGGGAAGTACCTTTCGAAAGTAACTTTCTGTTAATGTGAATATTACGGAATTTGCCATTACATTTTAGATAAAATTTAAAAATTATAAATCACGTTGATAACTAATATTCTAAAAATAGAAAATAGTTTAGATAAAAAAATTTCAAATATAATAAATTACGTTAATAACTGATATTCTAAAAATAGGAAATAGAAAATAATGAATCACGTTAAATTATCTACATAAAAAAATAATATTTAACGAATTAATATAGATGTGTAACAGATTAATATTAATATCCTTATATCTCCTAACATCTCCTAATAATGTGCAACAAAATATCAATATCATAAAAAATTATTTAACGAATTTAATAAAATATATTTAAAAACATAGATAATTTTGAAGTTTGACAAACATAGATAACGTCAAACTTTAATATATATATCTATATAATATTTGAAAAGTGCGAATTAGAAAAATTCTTTATTGATTAGATTATTACAATACCATAGATAAAAGAAACAATTATAATTTATTAAAATCGACAATAAATAAAATATTTTAAATAGAAAATTACTTAAACAATATCGTTGGTGTCTATTTTAGTGGAAAAATATCGTTGGTGTAGGATCATAAAATATGATTTTTTAAACAAATTGCATAATTTTAGTAGTTAGGTTTCTTATGACCATAATATTTTGTAGATGTAGAACAATAATTAGGTTTTTAACAAATAAAATGGATACTTTTGGTACGTAAAAATGTCATATTCATGTATTTATATATATTATTTCAGGTTTAATTTTTATATAATTAAGTTGTATACATTGTTTAAGACATAAATATGAATATATACTAATAATACTGATCATGAAAAATTATTAAAATATTATAAATTTTATGTGAGAAATATGGGTATCCATAGATACGAGGTAAAAAGAAAAATTATTGTTATATATTTATATAAATTTTTATTATTGAGTTGGGTCCCGAATGAATATGGTCAGATATTTGTCAATTTATTTCAAAAACATATATAATTTTAAAGGTTGAATAATTACATTAAATTAAATATCTAATATATTATATATTTATAATTATTTTTAAACCATTTTGGATATTTTCAGGTATTAAATTTATTTTGGATTTATATTCGGTTATCGGTTATTAAAAATATGTTGTTCTTTATAGACCATTTTTGGTTTTCGATCAATTGCATCTGATACTTTGTATTTCAAATATTTCGTGTATGGTATATGTTATCATCAAGTTTTTTTTATATATTTTATATCGGGTCGGGATCTGATTCTTTTTTATTACGTGTAAGATTTTACTAAATATGAAAGTCTCAAAATTAACTCAAAAACGGAAAATAGAAAAATATAGGAAAAATTTGAACCTTTTAACCATTTTATTTGAACAACATGAAAATTGTAGAAATGGTAAAAAAATATATAATAAAATCGACAAGTTACTGGAAAAGTTACATGATCAGCAGTGTCGGCTCATATAGAAGGGCATGAGGGGCATCGCCCTGGGACCCACGTATGAAAAATAAAATTCTTAAAACAATAGGGTTCATATATATTTGTAGGGGCCTTTAAAAAATTTTATGTTCAAGGGTCCAAAAAAAAAAAATTTTGCCCAAGGGCCCTCGATTAAATTGAGCCGGCGCTGATGATCAGCGTTAGAAAGCGAGCAAAATAATAACTTTTATAATGAGCATTTAACATTGTTGAAGTCAAAGAAATCGTAAGTTTATTTTTAAGGAAATCATAAAGAAGCTTATCTATAAGTGTCAATAATTACATTTTTAATATAAAAGTTTTTTAATATAAAAACATAATAGTATGTTATGATTTACATTGCAAAAATAAATATAACAGTATGTTGTGATTTACAAAAGGTATGTTGATAAAAACTGATTAAAATTTTGGGTATCTTTGGTTTTGAGTTCGATCATTCGAGTGGAGGAGAAAATTTATAGTTCATTTAACTATACAAGCTGGTTCAAACTCAATTTTTACATGTTTGAACTAGTTCTTAATCAAAATCGAGTGTTTGTTATTCTTACGATAATACTTACTTTAAAATTTAAATACAATCATTTAAAATATTAAAATAAACATACCCGTGTTAAACATAATATTTAATATCATTCGAATTTGATTTTTCAGGTATAAAAGAAAATGTGAAATCAATATCTCGAGTATCATATTCAATTCGAGTTTGAGTTCAGATATTTGGATATAGAAAAAATGTAGTATTCATGTAATCATATAAATTAGTTTAGTTTCCAATTTTATAGAATTAAATTATGTTAATCTATTATATATTATGAAAAATAAAAATACAAACTTATGTTTGTCATATGTTGATTACAATTGATTAAAATTTTGGATACTTTTTATTTTTGAGTTTGGTATTAGAGTATTGAAAAAAAGAATATTTATTCATTTAATTATATAAATTGGTTCAAAATCAAATTTATATTTTTGGATTAGTTCTGAATCGAAAACCGGATATTAAATATTTTTTATTTGTACCAACATGTATTTGAAAATTTAAATATAATAATTTAAAATATTAAAGTCTAACATTAACCTTTGTTAAAAAAAGTGATCTAATATTGGATTTGAATTTGATTTTTCGGGTATAAAAGAAAATGTGAATATGGATAAATATGGATAGAATTTGATTTTTCGGGTATAAAAGAAAATGTGAATATGGATACCACGAATGTCATATTCAATTTGAGTTTGGGTTAGAATATTTAGATATAGAAAAATAGGGTGTTCATGTACTTATATGAATTAGATTTTAATTTAATTTTTAATTTAATTTAATGGTTGTTTAGCATTAATAAGTGAACCTTATTGTGGTTGCAGAGGCCTTGAACGCCTTGGTATGGATAAGCTGTTTCAGATTCAAGACCACTGTTATTCATAAGGAACTGAAAAGATGCGTCAATATAGCCTCCGGAACAACCGTAGCTCTCGAAGCTGCAGTCAATCAATTCTTGTTCGGACAATGAAATCAACTCTCCTGTTACAATCTTGTTTATACTCTCCACTGCTGCCACTACCGAGAATGCCCAACAACTATCTTTTGTTTAATAATAAAAAAAAAATGTTAAGCTTTAATTGTGAATTTCTTTAGATCGTAAAAAAATCAGACCGTTTCAAAGACGTGTAAATTATAAGGAAATATAGAAGAATCTAATAAATTAACCTAGTTTCCTAATATAGATAGATGTAAATCTTCATCTATTTATTATATAATACATGATAATAATATTATTTCCATATATAGACAATGATTGACAAAAAAAAAAAAAAAAAAAAAAAAA
>CM071718.1:39531487-39547408 GCA_036630335.1 Physaria fendleri | reverse complement strand
CCTGAATTACACAGAATTTATCAGTGATCTGAAATAAGCACAAGCTGTCTCGATTAAGCTGGGAAACTGAAATAAGATGACACTGTAATCCGTGAACTAGCAACACATGATGGAGGGTGAGCGTATCACTAAGCTTAACCGATCCCATCTTAGTAGAGAATTCCACACTTCCATTAGGAAGAGTAACAGAAACCGGCAATATATCGTGTATATCGGATAATATAGACAACGAACCAGTCATGTGATTTGATGCTCCAGTATCAATAATCCATGAAGTATCAGAATACATACCTCTAGGGTTCGAAGAGGATGCTTGTTCTTTCTTATCGTTGAGCAATGACACCAAAGTTTTCCATTGGCTATCTGTTAAGCCACTAAGACCAACTCGATCATTATCCGTTACCACATTGTGTGCAGACTGGTAGTTGTTGTTTCGAGGCCCCAAACCAGATCCTCTACCGCGACCTCTACCTCTACCAGCGGATTTTTCACCCCACTATGGTGGATAACCAAGGTTCTTGTAGCATACCTCCGAGAGATGTCCATTTTTACCGCAAGTAGAACAAACCACACGTCCCTTTTCCTCTTTGACCTGTTGTGACGCTGGCGCAGTTTGCAACGAGAACGCCATGTTGTCTTGACGTGCCCGCAAGTAGAACAAACCACACGTCCCTTTTCCTCTTTGACCTGTTGTGACGCTGGCGCAGTTTGCAACGAGAACGCCATGTTGTCTTGACGTGCTTCTATGATTTTTGCAGCTTTCTTAGCATCTTCGTCTTGCAGAATTGATGACTTCACCGTTCCATACAACGTCTCATCGAGTCCCATAAGAAACTCATGAACTTTGTCTTCCTCTCTTTCTTTTGCTATCTCGGCTAGGGTTTTCCATTGACGATGTTCCCCAATAGCGGACCAAAGACTCGTTAGCTTCCCAAAGTAGGCTTCAATCGACATACCTCTTTGAGTCGTCATAACAAGTTCTGCTTTCAATCTTTGCATACGTTGTCCTTTTTTACTGAATATCTCTTCTTAATTTGTTCCCACATCTCTTGAGCAGTCTCATGATTCACCAGATTTGAGCGAACTACAGGATCTATCGTCAACTTCATCCATGACACAATTAGCGCATTGATCGTGACCCAATCTTCCAGATCTCCAGACTCTTCCGATGGTAGTGGTATTGTTCCATCAACAAAGCCGAATTTCTTCTTTGCGATCAAAGCTTGACGAAAGTTGGTAGCCCACTCTTCATAATTGTGACCACGAAGTAGTGGCTGTGAGATTACAGCTGAGGAGTTATCGCCGGTAGCAATATCATATGGCGAGATCGTGCGCCGTTGAGTTTCACGAACCTCTTTGGTGCGTGGTGGTGTCGTGTTTTTCGTGCTTGAGTTATCTTCCATCGAAGACATGTTTTTCTAGAATCGAAAACCTGAGCTATTCAGAATAAAGCCCTAGGCTCTGATATGTTTTTCTAGAATCGAAAACCTGAGCTATTCAGAATAAAGCCCTAGGCTCTGATACCATGAACAAATCTATTGTTGTATTGATTTGTGTTGTTCTTCTCAAGACAATACAATGACCATGAACAAATCTATTGTTGTATTGATTTGTGTTGTTCTTCTCAAGACAATACAATGGGTTTATATAAGAACTAAAATCCTAGGGTTCTACCCTAAATATGGAAACTCCTAAGATATGGAAATTACACAAAAGATTATTCTAGTATATGGAATTTTTCCTTTCTCCAAGTATTGCATTTTCTTGAGTATTGGAATATTTCCAATTCCTTCTCTAACAATAAAAATGAAATTCAATATCGAAAAATAAAATTTCCAATATCCTTTTTTTTCCCAAGAAAAATTTATAATATCTATGAAAATAATGAATTTGTAAATTTTGTATACATTATAGAGAACAGGGTATGAAAACCACTAATCAATTTTGTATAGAGAAGTGAGATAAATTTTTTTTTTTTGGTGTGTCAAGAAGAGAAGTAAGATAAAATTTTTTTTCTAACACAAACTTCTTTCATTATAAAGTCATGGGTGTAGGTGACCTTACAAAGCCAAACTATGGCCTATCGGTTCTCACATGATGGGATAACCAAGGATGAGAAATTACATCAAGAACAGCAAAATATAATGGGCATATACCATATTACCCCTTTATCCGTCACGTGAGCTTCTTTTTAAAAGCGAACCGGTTTTTGTTTGGTCTAGAGTTGGACTTAATTAAAGACTTCTTAATTTTGGTGTTAATTTCGGTTCTTTTTACCATTTGCTTAGACCAATTAATTACGCCATTGGTTTAACCCAATCCTCTATGATTTTTATTATAAATTTTAATTCATTTTGTTTAATATATACAGTTGATTGATAGTGAGTATTGAAAATATTGTTTTCACGTAGAAAAAGAAGGTAAAAGACTTCTATAAATTCTGCTAGTTTTGTTTGATCGAAAATAGTATAATGCTTTCCATTCGAAAAGTCAGAACTAGCTCATACATAAATTTTAGATTATAACAAGTAATCCATGGTAATTATATCGACACTTTCAAGTATCAGTTCTCATTTAAAGGTGGAAACAAAAAATAAGTATAGAACATCAAAATATTTTTGATTTCTTATGAACATCAAAAATAGCTTGAAGTTTAATATCTTTCCAATGGTAGTTATTAATGTAGTAAAATTTGTATAGACCACACAAGAATATCTCAGTAAAAAAATTAATCAAATAATTGCAATCATGTTATATAATACAGTATATATGTTTTAAAGATATTGGAAAGGAAAAGCTAATATGTACAAAATATTGGTCTTCATTATTTGGAAAACGGGAAAGTAACAGCTTTATATATTATGAGAACACACACACATATATAGAAATTAAAATAAATATACGACACATAGTCATATATATTTATTGGTGGATAATATTTTTGTTGTATGATTATAAAAATATAGTATCATATAATCTCCCCCACAATTAATGTTTTCTAAATTTCGGCAAATACCAAACTCAATTATTGTCATTCGAATTAAATGCGCTCTCTCTTTTTTTTTTTCTTCTACAATGATATACGTGCATATATATAAAGAATATTTGACTGATAAATTTTGCTTCGGATACAATATAAGCGAAATGATTGGTCTAATCTTGTAAAAAAAAGTAATATTTCTCTCTTTATTTGTTTCAGTCTTGAACATACAAAAACAAAAAGAAAAACAAGGTAACAAATACTAAGATCACTCATTTTTGCGAACTAAAATTCAGTAGTTTCCACATTACATATTATATTCAAAATATACTTACTTAATAGCATAAGTTTAAGATAATTAGAGTCTAAAAGAGATCTTAAATTATTGTATACTAGCTAATTATATAGAAGTTGAATTTAAGAGGAAGAAAAGATGACGTGGCGGTTTTAATTATTGTATACTAGCTAATTATATAGAAGTTGAATTTAAGAGGAAGAAAAGATGACGTGGCGGTTTTATGTTGAATTATTGTATACTAGCTAATTATATAGAAGTTGAATTTAAGAGGAAGAAAAGATGACGTGGCGGTTTTATGTTGGCGAGAGACAGCTAATATGAAAACCTTCCCACAAAGATTGGAGAGCGATGCTTTTGCCCTTGAATATGGTGGTGGTCCCATGATGATTAACCCCCTTTGATTGTGTTACTTCATTATCACATCATATGAGCGTATTGTTATTATACCTCATTTATTTTTAATTATGATACCAATACTTAATCATAACTGTGAATCGACTTGAATCTCTAATACTAGGTATATGGTTTTATCATTTTAATACTCTCCCTCCCTTACTTAGTATAAGGGGTTTGAGGTAAAAATACGATATTTAAGAACGTATATTAATTTTATGTTTTTAATGTTTTGGTACAAATAATTAGATAATTCAACCAATCAAAAATTAATATTCTAAAATATTAATGATTTTAATCATTAAATTCATTAAAAATTTGCATAGAAAAAAGAGAACCTCTTATAGTTTGAAACAAAAGGGAAATCCTAAAATCCATTAAACGGAAGGAGTAAGATTTTTGTTTGATGTTGTAACCATAGGTTATTGATATGGTGTTTTGGTTGGTTAGAAGAAATATCGTATCTTTCACGATCATGGTGAACCACACTAAATAAAACTGTATAAAATTTCAAACGTAATTATTATATCAAGAAACCTTATTAAGACACTTTTCCAATATTTTCAAGATATTGTTGATCACTCTTTAATTCCATCAAAACTTTGAAAAGGTTGAGTAAGTCAATCAATCTTAAGGAAAAAAAAATTATAATTTTTCGTTTTAAAGAAGAATATTTCAGTTCAGCCAAAAAAAGAAGAATATTTCAGTTTTTTTTTTTTGTTATTGTAATTAGACCGACCATGAATTCGATTCCTGTTCATGTTTAACATATGACAATTGCAATTTATAATATGGACACGTATACCAATGGGGAAAGAGAGGACGGCACCGAACCATATTGACTTGCTTCATCTTCTTAAATCCCCTATATATACTTTGTACTTCTCCTTACGGACCCTACGACCTTTTTTTTCCTTTCTCTATTATTATTACCTTCCTCAAAAACTCTCTCATTACCTCATTATTACTAAAACCAGTTGACCTGACAAACAAAAATGGGAAGGTCACCTTGTTGTGAGAAGAACGGGCTCAAGAAAGGACCATGGACATCTGAAGAAGACCAAAAACTTATTGACTATATCCAAAAACATGGTTATGGTAACTGGAGAACCCTCCCCAAAAATGCTGGTTCGTTTCTTAATTCGCATTTCAATCGGACACGTATACCAATGGGGAAAGAGAGGACGGCACCGAACCATATTGACTTGCTTCATCTTCTTAAATCCCCTATATATACTTTGTACTTCTCCTTACGGACCCTACGACCTTTTTTTTCCTTTCTCTATTATTATTACCTTCCTCAAAAACTCTCTCATTACCTCATTATTACTAAAACCAGTTGACCTGACAAACAAAAATGGGAAGGTCACCTTGTTGTGAGAAGAACGGGCTCAAGAAAGGACCATGGACATCTGAAGAAGACCAAAAACTTATTGACTATATCCAAAAACATGGTTATGGTAACTGGAGAACCCTCCCCAAAAATGCTGGTTCGTTTCTTAATTCGCATTTCAATCATCATCTTCTTACTTACTTATGGGTTGTTCTAAAGTTTCTATTTTTTTTTTTTTTGTTTTAGGTTTGCAAAGATGTGGCAAAAGTTGCAGGTTAAGATGGACTAATTATCTCCGACCAGATATAAAACGAGGAAGGTTTTCTTTTGAAGAAGAAGAAACCATTATTCAACTTCATAGCTTCTTAGGAAACAAGTGAGTTACTTCTTTTGAAGAAGAAGAAACCATTATTCAACTTCATAGCTTCTTAGGAAACAAGTGAGTTACTCTTTTTTTTCCGACAATATATCAACTAGTTCAAGATACTTACGTGTTTGGTTTGACTATGTCTTTTTAGGTGGTCTGCGATTGCGGCGCGTTTACCTGGTAGAACAGATAATGAGATCAAGAATTTTTGGAACACTCATATAAGAAAGAAGCTACTTAGAATGGGGATTGATCCAGTTACTCATAGTCCACGACTTGATCTTCTTGATATCTCATCCATCTTAGCTTCTTCTCTATCTTCACATCATATGAACATGTCTGGACTCATGATGGATCCTCATCGCCGTCTTCATCATCAGCAACAATATCCTTTAGTTAACCCCGAGATACTCAAGCTTGCTTCTTCTCTCTTCTCTCAAAACCAAAACCAAATCCAAAACCAAAATCAGAACCTTATGGTTGAGAATCATCAAGAGAACCATACAGGAGTAAACCAATATCAAACTGACCAATATTTTACTCAAGAACTCCAATCTTCCATGCCTCCATTTCCCAATGAAACTCATCAGTTTGATCATCACTTCAATGGTTTTGGAGACCAAACTCTAGCTTCAACTTCGACTACATCGGTCCAAGATTGCAATCCTAACTTTGTCTTTGATCCTTCTTATTCGGATCAGAGTTTCAACTTCGCAAATTCAGTACTCAACACACCATCCTCGAGTCCGAGCCCGACTACTTTAAACTCGAGTTACATCAATAGTAGCAGTTACAGTACTGCCATCCTCGAGTCCGAGCCCGACTACTTTAAACTCGAGTTACATCAATAGTAGCAGTTACAGTACTGAGGATGAAATTGAAAGTTATTGCAGTAATCTCATGAAGCTTGATATTCCTGATTTCTTGGACGTTAATGATTTTATTATGTAATTTCAAAGATATAAAACTTGAGTGGATAAAGTTCTCCTTTTATTATTTGTTGTAATTTTAAGACTTGTTTTTTATTTTATTTTATTTTTGGCATGAAGACTTGTTGTTTGTTTATTTAAATTTGATTACATGTAAGATAGTGTTTGTTACTTATTTCTCTAGAGTTAATAGCTATATCATATTTTAATATTAAGGAGTTTCCATTATTGGTATCCTTTATTTATTTAAATATTCATATTTGGTCGGCTTTATATATTAAATTTGAATTAGTGATATGAGATGCTGAAATTGATATGAGGTGCAAAAATTTCCTGACGCTTTATATATTAAATTTGAATTAGTGATATGAGATGCTGAAATTGATATGAGGTGCAAAAATTTCCTGACTTAGACAAAAAATATTTTTTTAATATTACATCATTGACTTATGTCATGTTTCCCAAAAGGTATTGATGAAAACGTATGAGCCAACCCAATAAAGTCCAAATGATTCACCATAAAATTAGTAATAATTAATGATATTTTTTTGCATGGTCACAAGATCCTCCACATGCATTTCCAGCAAGATTTCAAGTAACTTTTTAAATTAATCAAAAAACTAAAATAATATTCTTTATATCATCTCAACTACTTACAATGACAAAGGCTGCTATGCCTATAGTATCATTGCTAAATATATACAAATTAATGTAATTTTAATCCGGTCATTCGAGACCTAATTACGAAAAAAATTAGGACCCTTGTATATATAAAAAAATTTTAATCCGGTCATTCGAGACCTAATTACGAAAAAAATTAGGACCCTTGTATATATAAAAAAATACTATAAAATTATATAAAACATAAGTTCACAAAAAAAAATCAAAAACATCCAATATTTTAATCTAGTTTTTGAATATAACTCCGTTTGCTTTTTTTTCTCGGCAAAGTCATTCATAAAAATTTCATGTTTAACCATGTTTCTTTCAATTAATAATATGGCTAAACCGTTCAACCTATTTTAACCATGTTTCTTTCAATTAATAATATGGCTAAACCGTTCAACCTATCATTTGACATCGTTGATCGTAAATAAGATTTTATCAATTTCACTTTTGATAAATTTCTTTCTAATAGTAACTAAACAATTTTTCTTTTTTAAAGACCTCATATAATTAGGGATCTAACACGAGTATTTTATTTGAATTAAAAGAGGACTACCCCTGATTTTAATCCATGTTTTGGACTTTTTGAAATAAAACATGATATGTTTCATGATAGTTTTAAGGTTTACTTCATACAATCTAATAATTAATTACCAATAATTCACTTAATAATATGGTTTTTTTTTTTGTCAACTAATAACATACCTTTCTAAATACAATTTATATTAAAAAATATAAAATATTAACACACTCAATCTGTAGCTAGGACTAGGCATTTTATCGGGAACCGAAAAAATTGATCCGAACCAAAAACAATATTAGTTTGAATTCAGATAATATCTAAAAAATCGAATGGGTACACGAAATTTCTGAAATTTTTTAAAACTTTAAAATATATGTATATATATATATGTAAAATTATATATTATATAGTTAAAATCAAATAAAATATTAACTTGTATTTATTATATTTACTTTTTTTTAGAAAAACGTTGATATTTTCATATTTTTATGATTAATTAACGTTTTGGGTATTTAAAGTTATTAGTTGTGAGGGACACGTGTGCGTCATCCTTACGTGCAGAAGTAAATGAGGTACAACTTACTTTCATGAGATCAAGAAAAGTACCTAATGGTCTGGAGACACGTGCCCTTTGCAGTGTAGATGACTTGGCATATAATTAAAAAGCATCATTATTGAAATCACGAAAATATGTTTTTATCGCTTTACACGTGTTATATATCACGCACCAAGTTAAGATTAGGCAACACGTGGTACTCAATAATGGATCAGTGGGTCCCACTTGTTGCAGCGACGATTTTAGTATGAGCTGTTATTTTTTGACTGCTCGCTTGGACATAAGTTCATGACATTTTTTTTTTTTACAAAATATCTTTTTTTTTTTTTTTTTTTGTCTAAATGTTGTGATTTTGACATGATTTTTTTTTTTCTCTGATATGTATTATTGCTAAGTGGACACATAGATGTCAACTATTTATTGCTGTATAATAGGGACGACTTTTTTGGCTGTACCTTCTTCTAGATATCCTAATGATTTTCTTATCACTTTTAAAGCAACGTCAAATGTTTATGTGTTGTTGTGTAAAATAGACATAATTAAGTTAGAGATCTATCAAAAATTTGACCAGTTTAAAATAATAGATGAAAAATTATGTGTATAAATTTATGAAACAAATACTCTTAAAAGTTTTTTTCTGAAATATCCTAGAGAGCTGTTTAGTATCTTCTCATTTCATATTTACAGATTATGTTTTCCAAAAAAAAAAAATGTAAAGATATTATGTTTATAATCTTTTAGTCTTCTAATTAGACAGCCAATGAAGATTTTTGTTTTTTTGAAGTTTTGTTTGAGTGTTGTTTAGTATTACCGACCAAATTTTTATGATTAAATCTCCTTTTTATCCTTATAATTTTCAGTTCATTTAATAATAAAAAGTTTTTTTTTTAAAAAAATGTATTTTAAAAAATTATAAGTAGACATTTACATAATTTTTTTAATTTTGTTGAAACAAGTTAAAATGACACTTTTTTTTGTTTACTAGATGGAATTAAAGCACCCCACTTCTTATTATGGATTACAAAGTGCAATATATTGACTTCAAAACAAATAATTCAGATAAAGTCTACAAAAGATTTTTGGGCGGTTACATATTATGAATATTGAAAACAAATCAAAAAGGCAAACTTTGTTTTATATGCTCTCTTTTTATTTTCGTGGATTGTTTTGTGTGTGTCGACACACAAGACGTCTCCATGTTATTGATAAACAACAAAACGTGTTTTTCCCCTTATTACAATCCGTGTTGTGTTTTCTGTATTACCACTTGATCACAAGAATACAAAAAACTTGGAGGTTCATAAAGTTAACCTAATTTAGTTCTTTCCTGATTTGGGTTATCTCCATTTCCTCACAAAATGGCTGACAAATTTGAACTTTTTGGTCTATTCGTAGATCGTAGATCAAACGTAAATACCTTATCCAAGTTTCTATGGGCTGGTGATACTATCGCATGTGGTTAGTGTCATAGGTTAGAGGTAACGAGTTCGAGGTGTGCCTGGGGAGAAAAGACCTTATTACATACTCTGGATTCCAGTCCGGATTAGTCTGATTGGCAAAACTATCTAGGATACCCTTTAATAAAAAAAAAACATAAGTACCTCTAAATTTTAATCATTAATAAGTCTGGTTATGGGTGGAGGTATGGTTTTTTTGGTTTGGTTACGATTCGGTTTTTTAGAATTTTCGGTTTTAGGGTTTTACAAAACTATAAGACTATATAAAAAATGTGTGTAATTTGGGTTGGTTACGATTATTTTTTATGGGTTTTTTGTTTCATAAAAAGTAAATCCATTAAAAACCATACGTAATTTCGTCCGGTTTTGTTTTGGTTTGGTTTCGGTTTGAATATGTGTTCTGCTTCATCCTTATGGTTCAATCTAAGATTATGAGATTGTGGTATTTTATTACATACCCACTTGTCCAAAATTATTGAAAAGCTAGTTGATAAGTGAGAAACTGCGAAATTATTGTCGCCTAAAAAAGGGACTACAAGACTTGGATAGTTAATTATTATCGTCCGTACAGTTAGAAGCTTCTATAGTCCCATGTGGTTGTAACAATGGTGGTCAATGCCTACGTATTCATACCTCATTTTCACATCATTTATCCACTTTTCTCACTAATTGTATTCTTTTATTTTTTTTATTATTTTTTTTGTCAAGGAAATGTAAAGTTGGTAAGTTTTATTACTCCCTCTGTTCTTCGTTTATCAAAGTCTTTTTTTTAGTGTGTCAAAAAGGTAAAATTTTCAAATGTTTTCTATGAATCATTGTTCATTTGTTTAAAATAAATTCAAAAGTTAATAAGATAAGAACCACTAAAGTTGATTTGTGTCTTTTGAAGGCATATTTTGAGCATTCTTATGGTTTCATACTTGGTTAAGGCATTAATGCAACTTTGTGTTTGTTTACAGTATATATTGGGTGAAAACAACTTATTTCCCCACGAACTATTGTCCTCTTTCTAAATCCCTATGAAATCAAAGTTGCATACTTATTTGCTCATGAAATTGAAATTCAAACTTTCAATTTCGTAGGTAAATAAGTCTGCAACTTTCATTTCACGGACAAATAAGTCTGTAACTTTGATTTCATGGGCAGATAAGTCTACAACTTTGATTTCATGGGAATAGGGATGTTAAAATGGGTTTTGAGTTTAGGGTTACCCTAACCCAACCCTATATTTATGAATCCAAAACCCTTTTAAACCCTTTAAAAACTTCAAGGGTTTATATGGGCTAGATTTTAAAATAAAAGGGTTTAAAAGGGTTTTAAACTTTAAAAATTTTGGGTTGAAAACTCATGTGCCATTCAAATAATCACTTGAATAAATATATTACAAAAATATTGACTTATAATTTTTCCGCTATAAAAATTATGTAACGACAATTTTCGCGCCAAAAAATACAGAAGCGCAATTTTTTCGCCACAAAATATATAAGCGACTCCAAAAAATACGTAACCATAATTTTTCTGTCAAAAATTACAGAATCATGATTTCCCGTAAAAAATACTAAATCATAACTTTTTTGCTAAAACTAAGAAACCGTAATTTTCCGCAAAAAAAAAGTACGCAACCATAATTTTCCCAACAAAAAGGTACGGAAACGGGAATTTTCCCGCCAAAAACTGCGGAAGCGGGATTTACCCTAAAAAAAACGGAAGCGAGATTTTCCCGCCAAAAAATACGAGGCCGTAATTTTTCCGTTAAAATTTACATAATCGCAATATTCCCACCGAAAAGTACTAAACTGCAATTGGTGAAAGTATGTAATTTTGATTTTAAAGTTGCTATTAGTTTTATCTTAAAAGGGTTTAGGGTTTTACAGGGTTTTGGTTTAATTTACAGGGTTTAATAGGGTTTAATAGGGTTTATAATAAAAAAGGTTTAAAAGGGTTATGGTTTAATAGGGTTAGAGTTGGGTTGGANNNNAGCATTCATGTCAAGCATATAAACGAACGAATTATAATTCGCTTATGTGTTTACTTTACCAACTAAAAGTTCTAATTTAAGGTAAGATGGCTGATGGCTGATTAATATAATATATAGTTTATATAGAAAAATATTTAAAGTGATGATTGCGGAAAACGACATATTTACCCATAGATTATTACGATATCATAATATTTTCTCACGAACTATTGTTCTCTTTTTATATTCTATGAAATCAATGATCCAGACTTATTTGTCAATGAAATCTGTCTATAAAAGGAAAACTATTTTGTCTAAAAAAGGAAAAACCATTTTGCCCATGAAAATAAAATTGAAGATTTGTTTGTCAACGAAATTGAAAGTTTAATAGCTTAAAATTGAAGATTTGTTTGTCAACGAAATTGAAAGTTTAATAGCTCATTGTTCATGATTTGTAAACTAATTATTAGAAATTGGAGGCTATGGAAAAATAAGTATATAATTTTGATTTCGTGGACAAATAAGTCTGGAACTTTGATTTCATGGGAATATATAAAGAGAATAATAGTTCGTAGAAAAATATTATGATATCTTGATAGTTCGTAGGTAAGTAGGTTGTTTTCTGATGATTGTTGCAAAACGGATGGAACTTATATAATGTGTGTATTTATAATTATAATTCGTTCTTTTATATGTTTAATCATTCGATCCCAATATTTTTTTTTGTCTATCGTGATGATCCGTTATAAAAACTATAGCGCAAAAAAAATATAAGTTAAATATATATTTTGGCTAGGGATGTCACCCATCCATATCCAAACGGATTAAAAAAGTTAATGGATAATAGATCAACCTATAATTCATTTAAACTCATGGATCAATGTTAGTGGACTCTATTACATAATTTTGTTACAGTTTAGATAATATTATTGTGATTACTTAATTAAAAAAAACAAACCTGTAAGTTCCTAGCATTAAAAATAAGGGTCTATTTTAGAAACTACCACTTTATCCGTACACCTTGTAAGAAATAGCACCTGGTGTACGGACAAGGTGTACGGACATGGTAAATGTCCATTTTGTCCTTTTGACAAAAGATTACCTTTGTGGTAAATGTTTTGTTTACCATGTTTACCAATGTGTTTTTTGGTAAATGGTATTCGGTAAACGATTTCAAAGGGTTATTTTGTCATTTTGTCTCGGTAAATGACAAAAAATCAGGAGGATGTACGGACATGGTTCTATTTTTCACAAGTTGACCTAAAAAGTGCTATTTGTTGTAATTGATTCAATTAATAAATCAAAATTGAAAAAATTATAGTCCTCTGTGTTTTAACCTAGCGTACACTGCGACTTTAAGAGATTAATCCTCCACATATTTAAAACGGACGGCTAAGATTTACAAAAAGAATGAGTCTACCCTACGCTCTTCGTATCTGATCTCTCTACTAATGATGACAAACTCTTTCATGTGAATCCTTGGTGGAATTGTAATACTTGTACACTAAGTTCATCATCTTTGGTTCATTGGATTCTATAATTTTCTTAGTTTGATTTCCTTAATTACTGTATTTTTTTTATAGTCTTATGACAAAATGGTTTTGCTAAATCTTCTGATGAATTTTTAGGATGAATTATAAAAGTCTTTTACTAATTTGAATCATTTTTGCCATTACCCATTTGATTCATTGAATACCATGTGAAGTTATATACCATTTTCTACAAATAATAAATAACAATGGTTATAATTAACCAAAAGCTTTTAAAGAATAATCATGGTTATAGTAGTGCATAAAACTTTTTTGGAATTTGGTAATATAAAAAGGAATCAATATTTTAATGCAATTTTCAAAAAGTAAAATAATTAGTGTTTATTGTTATAATCACCCCAAATGCAGAATTGTCTACTATACTCAATTGATTTAATACTAGCTAATTATCCGTAACATGTACAGAATTAATTACTTAAACTATTGTAATAAAAAATATTAGATTGTAATAAGAAAACTTCCTAAAGTATTTATTAAATAATAAAGAATGAAAAATGCAGATTAATTTATGACATTTAATCTTATCAAAAAAATTGATGACATTTAGATAAAATTACTTTTAAAATTATAAAATATAATAAAAATTAATCTGATAACCATTTATATTTATTAGATACTTATACACTAAGTTCATCATCTTTGGTTCATTGGATTCTATAATTTTCTTAGTTTGATTTCCTAATCACTATATTTGTTTCATTGTCTTTATGACAAAATGGTTTTGCTAATCTTTTGATGAATTTTTAGGATGAATTATATAAGTCTTTTACTAATTTGATCATTTTTCCCATTACCCATTGGATTCATTGAATACCATGTGAATTTATATACCATTTTCTACAAATAATAAATAACAATGTTTATAATTAACCAAAAGCTTTTATAAAGAATAAGCATGGTTATAGTAGTGCATAAAACTTATTTGGAATTTGGTAATATAAAAAGGAATCAATATTTTAATGCAATTTTCAAAATGTAAAATAATTAGTGTTTTTTGTTATAATCACCCCAAATGCAGAATTGTCTACTATACTCAAATGATTTAATACTAGCTAATTATCCGTATCATGTACAGAATTAATTACTTAAAATATTGTAATAAAAAATATTAGATTGTAATAAGAAAACTTCCTAAAGTATTTATTAAATAATAAAAAATGAAAAATGCAGATTTTTTTTTTTTTTCATGAAGAAAAATTCAGATTAATTGATGACATTTAGATAAAATTACTTTTAAAATTATGAAATTTAATAAAATTTAATTTGATAACCATTTATATTTATTAGTTACTATTTGTTAATAAATCTCTAAAATTGTTTAAATTTGATGATATCTGATATTGTTTTTAAATATTTTTAACTGTATTGTAATATCATATATATATATATAAACTAAAATATAATCAAAATAAATTATATTTTAAAAGTCTTTTACTAATTTGATCATTTTTCCCATTACCCATTGGATTCATTGAATACCATGTGAATTTATATACCATTTTCTACAAATAATAAATAACAATGTTTATAATTAACCAAAAGCTTTTATAAAGAATAAGCATGGTTATAGTAGTGCATAAAACTTATTTGGAATTTGGTAATATAAAAAGGAATCAATATTTTAATGCAATTTTCAAAATGTAAAATAATTAGTGTTTTTTGTTATAATCACCCCAAATGCAGAATTGTCTACTATACTCAAATGATTTAATACTAGCTAATTATCCGTATCATGTACAGAATTAATTACTTAAAATATTGTAATAAAAAATATTAGATTGTAATAAGAAAACTTCCTAAAGTATTTATTAAATAATAAAAAATGAAAAATGCAGATTTTTTTTTTTTTTCATGAAGAAAAATTCAGATTAATTGATGACATTTAGATAAAATTACTTTTAAAATTATGAAATTTAATAAAATTTAATTTGATAACCATTTATATTTATTAGTTACTATTTGTTAATAAATCTCTAAAATTGTTTAAATTTGATGATATCTGATATTGTTTTTAAATATTTTTAACTGTATTGTAATATCATATATATATATATAAACTAAAATATAATCAAAATAAATTATATTTTAAAATCACTTACAAACATTTTTAAAATATAATAAAAATAAATTTTATTTTAGAATCATTAACAACCATTTCTATAGATCGAGTAGATTTTTATGAATATTTTTTTATATATTCCGATGATAGTTTAGAGATTCTTAAATAGTTTTAATTTTCAAACTAAAATAAAGAAACCAAAATCATTGCTAATGAAATATTCTGATTTTTTATATGGGAAATATATTAGATTTGAATATATTTATAGAGGATGATAAATTAATGTTTATATACATTTTTTGATAAAAATTTATTTATAATTATTATTTATCTTAAAATTATATTAAAAAAAACTAATGGTTGTAATCACTAGATTAAACAATAAATATTAGTAGGTTTTTAGATGTTTGATCAAATATCAGTAGATTAAACTATAATCATTGGTTAATCACATAGCTGATTATTCAGATTATAATTTCTTATATGTCAGTGTAATTAAGAGCTAAAATATGGTTTTATTGGTGTCAAATTGGGTAAACCAAACCAAACCAACCCAAACCATAAAGATTTAGTAAATGAGTCTAACTAAACTTATTTAGCAAATGGTTTAGATCAATCCATAACTCACTAAAATTAATGGGTTAGTGATTTAAATGGGTTGACCCATTATAAATTTTGTTATAGTTTAAATAATAATAATTATCATTAATTAATTAATATAAAAAATAGTTAAAATATGATTCAATTATTACAATTTGGAATATTATAAGTTTTTTTTTAAAAAATTTTATAACTAATTGGAGTATTAAAATCGTAATTATGACCATAATATATTAATATAAAATCCATAATA
>CM071718.1:39431421-39445114 GCA_036630335.1 Physaria fendleri | reverse complement strand
TATTACGTTACAGATTCGCGTATCTTGTTCGCTCAATACATTTAAGTACCCATTGGGCTTGAGATTAATCCTAGAAGCCCATTTTCCTTGGTTCTTGAATTTTTGCAGAAGAAATAATACGATTATAGACTACAATTTTTTCGACAAAAACAAAAAAAGACTACAATTTAACGTAATCAACATCTAGAAAGAAAATAAGTGACTAGATAAATTTAAACATCTTAATGGAACTTTTTAGGTATCTATCGATATCTCTTAACAAATTACTTTTTAACTAAAAAATTTAATGAAAAAAAAAACCTTTTTAAGTACTAGAGGTAGTCGATTTTAGAATGGGAAAAAAATCAAATAAATGCTGAACTTACGAAAAAACCCAATATGAGGTGCGAACTTTTGCGGAATTATTTTTAGTCATGAACTTGTTAAAGAATCTAATTAAATCACAAACTTTTAATTTTTTTACCAAATTAGGCAAAACGTTAACTACCGTTAACTGAGTTAACAGAGAAAAAAAAAAAGATCAAACGGACCGTCAAATGATGACGTGGCCCAATCAAAAAATCAGAGAAAAAAAAAAAGATCAAACGGACCGTCAAATGATGACGTGGCCCAATCAAAAAATAGAAAAAGGACCGTCAAATGATGACGTGGCCCAATCAAAAAATAGAAAAATATGTGATTCCAAGAGGAATTGAACCTCTCACCTACTGGTGACACAGTAACAACTCAACTGCTGGACTATGAACAATTCTCAAACATATTTCATAACTTAATATATATAACTGTTTATTAATAATTGATTTTAATAAAAAGATAAAATCAAATTACCCACCACATAATACATTTCAAATACCTCTACTATTAAACTATAAAAACTTTTCAAATATTAAATATAATAGTAATATATATATATATATGTATATATATATTATTAATTGTGTTTAATTTATTTTTCTTCCATTATTTTTTTAATGGATCAATAATTAAATTGAAATTTGAATTGATCTTATTTATGAATACTCAAATATGTAAATACAACAATATATTTATAATATTTTTTATTTAACTTATTACAATTCAATATTTAATATTTAACTTATTTAACTTGTTACAATTCAATATTTAATATTTAACTTATTTAACTTATTACAATTAAATTGTAACTTAAATTAATTACAGTTAAATATTACAAATACGTAAGAAAGTCAATTACAGTTTGTAATAAGTTTAAATACAAAAGTCAATTAATTAAATTACAATTGGCAAAAAATTTAAAAGTTTGTGATTTAATTAGATTCTTTAATAAGTTCACGACTAAAAATAATTCTGCAAAAATTCGCACCGCAGATTAGGCTTTTTCGTAAGTTGAGCATTTATTTGACTTTTTTACCCTTTCTTAAACTGAAATCATTTATATTATAATTTAAACTATGTGTTCAAATTAGTTTTTATCAAAAACTTATATACATGATTTCTGATATTTGAAGTATAAATAATGACATGTTTAAATATCTGAGTGGTCATTCTCAAAAATTAATGGCCAATCTTTTCCTTCCAGTGTTTTATATTTTAAAATACCAAAATATAAAATATTTTCACTTATGGATGTATTGAAGTTATAATTCTAAAGATATTTTATTATACTTACTAGAGTTTCTCCCGTGCAATTGCAAGGATAATTTTTTTTAATTAAATTTTTTAATTTTTGTATTTGAAACAAAATGTGTTAATAATTTTAAAACATCATCTTATATATTTTTTTAAATTAAACTAAAATAGGATAATTTTTATTTCTTATTTAATTAGATTCTTTAATAAGTTCACGACTAAAAATAATTCCGCAAAAGTTCGCGCCTCAGATTGAGTTTTTTTCGTAAGTTCAGCATTTATTTGACTTTTTTCCCCTTTTATTATACATATATAAACGTCTTATTTTTTGCAAAAACCATATACAAACGACCCCAATAATGTTTTAAAAAAACAATTTTTTTTTTTTAAAAAAATATATCTGATTATGGCGTTAAAGCCACTAAGATATTAGGATATGTAAAAGAAACTTTGAAAGTGTTCCTATGTGTAAGTTCTCCCTTATTAAATACAAAAAGATGATCACACCCTTCTCTCATTTTGTAGGTAGCTTTATTCAAATTCTCACAAACTTTTGCAATTGTAATTAGTGTCAACCTTGATAAATATGAACCTCATTGTATATTAGAAAGGAGTATATATCCTTTTCTTTTTTGGTCATGGAGTATATATCCCTTTATTAAACCCTTTTTAATATGCACGTCTTGATGCCGGCCCACCTACAATTTTTGTTCGAGTACTTGTGCATTTGTACATGCGCACCTTCGCCTTATTCTCAAGCCGCCGGCCCACCTACAATTTTTGTTCGAGTACTTGTGCATTTGTACATGCGCACCTTCGCCTTATTCTCAAGCCATTTCACTTCTATTGTTTTTTTGGGTAAATCTCATACATACAAATTTTTTTATTTTTGTTAAATTATAAATGAAAAAGGATCCAATTTATAATGAAAATTATGAAATCAAGTTTAAAATTGCATGAAGTCTCAGTTTTTTTTTAAATGCGGATAATAATATGACACAAAAACATAAGAAACCATGAACCAAGTAGTGTATACACTTCACGATTAAACAACATTGACACAAGATATTGTATCGGTCTTTCATGCAGAAGTAGTAATATGTTAATAATGTTCTTTTGTCAAAAATTGCACATATAAAAAAAAATACTAAAGTAGGATAAAAAGGAAAATTTTATAATAAATAAATGAAAGCTGTTAGATATTTATAATTATTATATTATTAATGTCAAATCAAATTATAGATATTTTGTTACTTATAGACGAATGTAGAACTCTGTAGAATGATGATGTCGGTTTGTTTTCCTCTATAAATAGAGGACATTCATTTGTAGTAAGATTATCTTTAGAAAAGTTAAGAACAACATCACTCCACTCCACTTACTCTCTCAATCGTATACTACACATATATAATACAATTAATCGTATACTACACATATATAATACAATTATCATATTTATAATAAAATCAGTTTATTTACAACAAAAGCAACATTTTTAAATAATGATTTTAAAAAACAACTTCATCCATATTTTTCTTTCTCAAAATGGATGTTTTCATATCAAAAGAAAATATTTGTTTTTTTTGGCAAACTTAAAATATAAGTTTCTTTTTTTTTGGACTGAAAAAAATATAAGTTAATATAAGTTTCTAATAAAATATTTTATTATGTCAATAAGAAACATATATATAAAAAACTTAGTGAAGACATTTATATCGATAGAATCATAGAAGGTTAAATAACATTTCATTTCACTACAAAAATCATTAACGCCATGATAATTTAAAGAGTTTCAATACTTCCAAAAACAACTTGTACCCCACACTACCTTATATAACTGAAACTGTCTAGTGTTGGATTCTTTAGCCCACGACTCAAACCAAACTGCAATCCCAATTGACCAACAGCTGTTTCGGTCTGAAGTCTGAACCCACTTAACTTAAGTATCAGTTCAAGTCAAGCAAGCGAGGCGCCTCATTGCACTTGCTGTGGCTCCACGTTCTCTTTCAAGTCAAGCAAGCGAGGCGCCTCATTGCACTTGCTGTGGCTCCACGTTCTCTAGTTTCTCTTCTAAGTTCCATCCCCTGAAACACATTCTCCTAGAAGTTTAGTCTTGCCCTTAAAATTCAATTCTCAAGTTAAGTAAAGAGGTTAAGACAATATTTTCTTCACCTTTCAGCAGCTTCCTTTTTGAACGAATCGATTTGAGCCTCAAGCACGGCACAAGCAGACTGAATCTCCATATTCTTCACACAGAGCTGTCTCCATTCTTGAGATAGAGCAGCACAAGCAGACTGAATCTCCATATTCTTCACACAGAGCTGTCTCCATTCTTGAGATAGAGCATTGAGCTCGTATGATGTGGTTTGCTGGTATGGCCACACAACAAAATTTCAGATCATCCCATAAACAGAAGAGAAAAGTATAAGGACGAAACATGTAGATAACTTCATAGTATTATCACCTGATGATACTTCCTTTCCCGATTTACTTTTTCAATTTCTTCATTCTGCTCCTGAGCTATTCTTTGCATTCTGGAAAATAGAGTTCAAACAGAGTGTTCAGATGAATCTCGCTGTGTTTATGATCCAAAAGACAGAAACTAGGTACAGTTTAATAAAGATGATATGTCCCAAGCACAAAAAGAGCTTCTTATGTTTAATGTGAACAAAGAAGCTCTCACACAGTAAGCACATGAATAATAATGCAAAGCAAGTCTCATATACTAGAGCCAAGAAGCATTATATGCAAGTACAGAACAAAGATATCAAGAATGCTTTGTCAGATCATCTAGGATTCATACAGTCCATCAACTTAAGAACTTAAACCCTTTTAATTCCAAGTTCCATTACATACAAATGTAAACAAACCTGGACAAGAATACTTCTAGCCGATGGTTATTCTGCCTCCAAAGCTCAGGGCCATGTTTTGACATCAGTTCCAAATTCTCAAGCCTGTAAATCAACAAATTCACAGTTCAAGTGAATAAATAAGTATGTGCAACTCTTCAGAAGAGAACCACGTATAAGAAACGTTCAAATTATTGTTTACTCAATCATCTTCTGTTGCAATGACCGTTGATTCTTCTGAAGATACTGCTTCCAAGAAGCTTACTCAATCATCTTCTGTTGCAATGACCGTTGATTCTTCTGAAGATACTGCTTCCAAGAAGCATCGTGTATATTTTAAGATCGGTTCCATGGACCTGACCCCGATCTATTGGATCTCGGGCTTTGAGGGCCCAAAGTTTGAAAATACGCAATTCAATATGCTCTTAAATAACAAAAAAAAATATATGCAAACTATAGTTTTCTTATTGATAAAACCATAATTATTGTTGTAAATAATTTATAACTAGGTAAATCTCGCACTATGTGCGGATATACATATTGTAAAAAATATTTTTTAAAAACATAAAACTATTGACCGTTTTAATTATTTTAAAATTAATAAAAGGGATTTGATAAAAAAAATAATAAAAGAGAAAAAAGTAATTTAACCTCTCAAGTCTCAACTATCGTCAGATATAGATTTAACCCTTCAACTATTTTATATTAATCTAACCCCCAATTTTAAAAAAAAAAAATTCAAAACTTAAAATTATTGATAGTTTTAACTAGTTTAAAATTAATATAAAAAAATATTTGTAAAGATATAGTTTATAATTATTCTAATAAATAAATTTCCTCTCCTTTGACCAATATTTGGCTGACAAGCTCTTTTTCTTTTTTGCCCTCTTCTTCTAGAATATTTCTCATCTCCTACGATCTCTTCTTTATCCAACTCAGCTGCCATGATTTGTCCTTTTAATCTTCCTTGTCTGTTTCTATGTCAGTTTTACATCTTTTTCTGTGTTTTTCTTCTCCATAAGCCTAAAATGGCTTGACAAGGGACCTATCAATAGGTAAACAATACACTATAAGAACTGAATATTCTTAACTATTCCGCTTAAAAAGATAAACGATATTTTTAACTATTTATATTCTCAACTCCCAAGGTTCTCAAGAACTGAATAATCAAATATTCACAAGCTATAAGAAACGATCAACGGAACTCAATCATCCATCCATATGAAATCAATCACTGAACCACATTTGCCAAAAGAAATCAGCAAAAGTGAGCAAACATAAACTACATTCAAATATAATAAATCGTTAAGGAGACATTAAAAAATTGACCTGGAAAAGTAGACCTATGCCTATTCGCTAAACTTATATCTACTCTTCTTACTTAGCATATGACATAGTGTCCCTTTTACTTCTTTGGCAAATAGATTTGACTAACTAAAACAGCAGCCCATGTTTCTAATTTGAGACTATTACATGCAATAGCACAATGAGAAGGGGTATTTACAAAAGTAGCAAAAGTAAAAAGTTCTTTGTGGACAAAAAAGAAAAACATATGTGGACAAAAAAAATTTGTGCTAGTGGATGTAATTTTTTTGGTGTTTGTGCTAGTGAGTGAGTGTAATTTTGGTTTATTTTGTGCTAGTGGGTGTAATTTTTTCTTCTAATTTTTCAGACCAAAACGAATCCATGAACCAAAAGATCTACAAAGTATGGCACTTTACCCTAGCCGATAAATCTGGAGATACCCAACTGAATCCAAACCTGCGTGATTGATCGGCTTAGGCTCAGGCATCTTCAAATCATTACAGCTGATCCAGTTTTCAAAATCAAAAATTAAGATTAAAAGCAGAAGCTTCAGCCGGTCTTGAAGAACTCCTTCCCATATCTCTCCTCAAACCTTCTTTGCATACCAGCATAATTTTTGAGTTTACAGAGACCTAGTATATTCCAGTAGTCAACCAAACAACTTAACCAGGAAAATAGCAGATCAACAGAATGGATTTTTGAAAACTTAGCTTTTGCTCTTGAGAAATCAATGAATTGAAATCTCAAGAGGCTAGTAACAGTAGTAGGCAATAGAGGAATCCCATCACGTTTCTAGGAGTTGTCTTTTTGAACAGGTCAAGTGTTCCTGGCACAATAAGGAAGACACACCGTAGAGAATTTTATGAATAGTAGATAAGAGGTTTAATAGGAGTTTGAGTGCTTAACTTTTGCTCCTGAGAAATCAGAATTGACTGATTCTCAAGAGACTAGTTACTTGCACGAGAGACTAGTTACTTGCACGAGCAGAGATTTATTAACATTCCAGCATTCTAATTTAGAAGCTTTCAAATTTAAGCCGCAACCAAACTTTTGTATTTCTTTGGTTGCCTTCCAGAATGCGAATCAGAGAGTTCCAATCCGTATTGTAATCTCGACTCATAAATCTTCCCATCAATTGGTTCCAAACTGAAGAAGAGAAGCTACATTCAAAAAACAAATGGTCTCTTGTTTCCTCATCTCTCCCACAAAGCTGACAAGTTGCATCGTAATCTCTATTCCAACTCCTAATTCTAGCACCCACATTAAGTCTATCCCAATTTGCTAGCCAGGAAGTTGCATCGTAATCTCTATTCCAACTCCTAATTCTAGCACCCACATTAAGTCTATCCCAATTTGCTAGCCAGGTGATGAAAGCAAATTTAGGGGTAGAATAAGAAAACCATACCGAGTGGTACCAATTTACCGTTTCTAAATTCTGATCTTGAAGCAGGTTCTATGTAGCTTTAGAAGAGAAATTCTTCTTGAAACTATCCTCTGAAAATTTCCATAAGTGGGAATCCTCTTCTTGAGATAAACAAGACCGAGTAGCTTCTATTAACTCATCTTTCCATAAGTGGGAATCCTCTTCTTGAGATAAACAAGACCGAGTAGCTTCTATTAACTCATCTTTTTGATTAAGTACGTCAAATCTATAAGGTCTTCTTCTTGTTCTATACATTTGAATAACAGAAGATACAGAAGCATTTAGGGGAATACCTGTGACTATTACCCCTCTAGCACCTGCCAGGCTTGCTAAATTACCCAATGTTGACCAATGATCATACCAAAAGGAAGTAGAAAGCCTATTCTTCACCTCCGCTCTATGAAAATCCCTTGCCATAGTTCTATATTTCAGAAGTTTATAAATAAGTTTTAGACAGCTAATCTTATTTACTTCAATCAAACTACGAATACCCAAACCTCCTTTTTATTTTGGAGAACAGACATGTCTCCAAGCAACTTTTGCTTTGTGTGGATTTAGATCCGGCCCTGACCAAAGAAATGCAGAACAGATCTTCTCTATTTCCTCAAGGAAACCCTTCGGGATCCGGAATGTACTCAACAAAAAATTGGTAAGACCTGTAATTACCGAGTGTAGAAGTTGCAGCCTTCCCGCATATGAGAGATGCCGAGTTTTCCAAGAGTTAATTTTAGCTTTAATCTTTTCTATAAGTCCCGCATATGAGAGATGCCGAGTTTTCCAAGAGTTAATTTTAGCTTTAATCTTTTCTATAAGGGGAGCAATATCTGACTGAGTCATTATCCTAGTTAGAAGAGGCAGTCCTAGATATTTAACAGGAAGAGTACCTTCAGCGAAACCAAAAGAATCTCGAATCAATTTAATCTCTTCTTCCTCCACTACAGAAAAAAATATTGTAGTCTTCTCCATAGATATGCAAAGACCCGAAATTTTAGCGAAGTCTTTAAAAGTGTTGAAAACCTCATTTACAGCTCTGAAATTCCCATTCACAAACACTAAAACATCATAAAGGTGTGTAAGCCCGATGTCATCACAACGAGGGTGATACCCTATATGAGGAAGTCTTGCAGCTCTGTTTAGCAAACTCGATAACACATGCAAACTCGATAACACATTCATGCAGATAACAAACAAGTAAGGGGAAAGGGAACATCCTTGTCTTAAACCTCTCGAGCTACCAAAGTACCCAACTAACTCACCATTTATTTGAATAGAGAAAGAGGCTGTGGATATACATTACTCTATCCAATGAATAAAGATCCGGGGCATATCAATACATCTAAGAACCTGAATTAGAAAATCCCAATTTACTGAGTCGAAAGCCTTTGTGATATCAATCTTCAAAGCACACCGAGGAGAATGAGAATCCAGGTGATAGTCTTTAACAATCTCAGTGGCCAACAAGACATTTTCCATTAGTAGCCTATTTTCAATAAAAGCAGACTGGTTAAAGGCAATCATACCTGATAACAACGGCTTCAGTCTTGATGCTAATAACTTGGCTATCACTTTATATAGCACATTGCAACAAGCAATCGGCCTATAATCCTTCATTTCCAACACATTCTCCTTCTTTGGCACCAAAGCAAGAATAGTTGAATTGATCCCCTTAGGTAGAAAACCATTAATGAAGAATGCTTGAATGGCTTTTGTAAAATCCTTACCTACCACATTCCAAGCCTCTTGGAAGAACTCAACTGTAAAACCATCAGGACCCGGGCTGTTATTTTTCGGCATGCCAAACAGAATATTCTTAATCTCTAATTCTGAAACTTCCTTTATTAACTCAACTTTCTGCTTATTTTTCGGCATGCCAAACAGAATATTCTTAATCTCTAATTCTGAAACTTCCTTTATTAACTCAACTTTCTGCCCAGCTGAGAACCTGAAAGGGATCAAGACCTCCAATTCCGACATAGGCATGTTTGTCAGATTATTTGGTTTCATATTCCAGAAATCCTCAAAGAATTACTTAGCTATTGTATGGATCTCTTGCTTCTCAGTATGAATAGCCCCATTCTTATGAACTTCATTAATTGCAATCTTCATGCGTCTCTTAACCACCGCATTATGAAAATACTTATTATTCCCATCTCCCACTTTTAACCAGTGAACTTTCGATCTTTGGGGCAAAAAAGATTCCTCCAACCAACGGTAGAAAATTCACATCTGAGGTTAAAACATTCACAAACTTAAAAGGAATCCTCTTTATAGTGTTCAAGCTATTAGTAATCATCACTCTACCTCGGAGATGATCGAAGCAACCTCCAGAATCAAACACACTATATGAATGATCAAATCTGTTTGTCCAATTGTCATTTACCAGAATTCTATCTAGTTTTTTAAGACCCTTTCTGAACCATGCCTCTTATTTGACCAAGTAAAAAGAGGACCATGACCCGACAAATCCATTAACTGACAATGATCCATTACTTGCTTAAAAGCTCTCATGCCCGATGTAACTAGAATCCGCCTCTCCCATATGCTCATTCAAAGCAATTATTTCATTGAAGTCACCCATAATTACCCAAGGCTTTGAAAAGAAAGAAGGAGAATCATGATGATAACATAAATCCTCCCATAAATCCTTTCTATCTTTACAAGAAGTAGAACCATAAACAAAAGAGCAAAAGAAATGCCTAGCTAAACCAGGGATTAAAATGGAACAAGTAACAACTGGATTGCTCTGGAAGACTGGAACAAGATATATCTTCGGACTCCACAAAACCCAAATTCTCCCCTGAAGATGAGCATCATAGTTAAATATAAACGACCAATCTGCAGAAATTACTTGAGAGATCCTAGAAGCTTCATATTCCAAAACTCTAGTTTCAACTATACATCCAAATTTTAAATGCTTATCTCGAATCCAATTATTGATAACCATTTGTTTCGAGGTCTGGTTTAAACCTCTTATGTTCCAGAAGAACCCGGATATCATCGCTTTCCGCGACCCCTTTCACGTCCTCTTTGGTTTGGAACTTGAGCAGATTCTGTTTTTTGAAATTTATTTTTCAATCTTAAAGATCTTCTGTCCACTTCCCCTAATTCTTCTTAATCTGAGGAATCTGGATGATCCTTTAAAGAAAGTTCATCTTTTAAAGCCGCAAACCTTGAGGAAAGTTCTAACTTTAAATCTGGATCCGCTCTGTTTGGAAGTCTGGAAGGTTTTAATGGGAAAACCCACTCACCATCTTCCGGAGGAGATTTAGAGTTGTTGCGACTTAAGATTTGTGAAACAATTATGTTTGATTTAGAATTTCTCCCATCTATCAGCTGAGGTGTAGAACTATGCCTCCTCTTAGATGGGCTACGGCTTTGAAAGGATCTTCTATTTGAACAGCTCCTTTCTAGCTTCTCCCCATCTTGAGCATCTTTATTATTGGGAGAATAGAAGTCACCTGTTTTGAAAGAGGACTCCATCTTGAGCATCTTTATTATTGGGAGAATAGAAGTCACCTGTTTTGAAAGAGGACTGATGTTGAGAATCGTACTTCTCCACCAAATTTTGAATTTTTGGAGAAACTGATTTTCTATTAACCGGAGAAACCACCTTCTTAACCATTTGCTGAAGAACTGTGTGATCTTCTTGTTTTTTTGGAGAAACTGATTTTCTATTAACCGGAGAAACCACCTTCTTAACCATTTGCTGAAGAACTGTGTGATCTTCTTGTTCTGATATTGAATCTGGAACCTTTCCCACAGCTACATCTAAACCCTTTAACCGCACCGAATCCTCAACCCTTCCATCAAAACTGCTGTCCAAATTCCCAACCTTAGCAACCATCTCCTTCCCTACAACTGAATCCGAGAAATTTGATAAATCACTTAGAACTGATTCCCAAACAGCCTTACCACTTAAATTTCCTGAACCTGAACCCAACTCCACTATCCCTTTCTTCACTTTAACCAATTCTTCATTAATACTCCACTATCCCTTTCTTCACTTTAACCAATTCTTCATTAATTCCCAATCCTTCCTCCTTATCCACTGAGACTGAACTAGAGGGGTCAGAAGCTTGTTGATTTAATCTCTCTTTCTTATCAATACCTGAAGATGATGGATTAGCAACTTTACTTGTTCCCTGAATATCCTTTCTCTCTTCTGCTGAATCCTGATGCAAACAGAACTCCGATAAGTGGCCCCATTTGTTACAGAGAGAGCACCTAGGAGATAGCCATGGGTAAGAGAAATAAATTTTTGTAATGATTCCTGTTCTCTTTTAGGAGATAGCCATGGGTAAGAGAAATAAATTTTTGTAATGATTCCTGTTCTCTTTTCCCTAACAACCATCTCTTGAGGAAGAGTTTTCGTGAGATCAATAACCACATGAACTTTCGCTTCATCAAAAGACTTACAGAACAAAGTGTCTTGATGCAACCGCTCGGAACTCCCACAGCACTAGCCAGATATCCAATACCCTTCCTAGTAAACAGAAAATGAGGGATGTTCTTTATGACTATCCAGATTGGCATATGAGTAATAGCCGGTTGTGTCTCCTCCAAGAAAGGAGACCATTTAGATACTACCATGGGTTTGTTAGCAATAGTCCACATACCCTTATCTAAGATTCGTTTCCTCAAATCATCATCCTTGATTCTGAACTTAACCATCTTTTTACTAACTTCCAACACTTCAATCTTCTCAGGATGAGTTTTAGAAATCCAAATCTTATTAACAATAACCTGAATTACCCCTATGAAAGGCCCTTCATCCTGAAATCTTCCAACAACAAGCTCAGACCAGATTGGTTTATCATCAGATTCAACTTCATGAGGAGGCTCTAAGATTGATCCACCTGCAATCAAATCTGAATCAATGGAAAAACAAGGCAAAGTTTGTTTATCAACAACTGATGAGTAAGATTTCTTAGCTTTCTGCTCCTGGGATATCAAGGAGATATTCCCAAGAGACTGGCCAGTTTTTGAAGGCTGAGAAATTTGTTTCCCCATTTGAGGCAAAGGGATTGAAGGAAACTCATTCGAAAGTCCCTGAGAAGTTGATACAAACTTCACCTCCTTAGCCGACGAACTCAGACCACCAGGAAGATCCGCTTTGACAGAACTCGGAGATGATGGAAAGGATTTCTCGTCAATCCTCATAGTCGAGGAAATAGGTTCCTTCGATTTAGCTAACAGAGAAGGTGAAGAACCCAGAGGAGGAAAGATCTGAAGAGAGTCAAGAGACGGAGGATCCATCGCTCCAGGAGGGCGATTACTCACCGCTGAAAGCATTCGACAGAACCAGAGAAAAGAACCCGAAGAAAACCACCGCAAAACACGTCGGAAAAGAAACGAATCCCAACCCTAAAAATCGCCCACAAATCGCCTTAACACATGTCAATTGAAAATTTGATCAGTTTAACAAGATCTCATCTCGACCTCTTAGAAGACGGGTTTCTCCGAACAGGTTACGATTTCTTCTTCGGTTGAGAGCTTAAATATTTAAAATATAAAAGGATTTCAACCTAATATTAGCTTAAGACTAAATATTTGGGGTATGATTGTAACTTTTCTTTTCTTTATGTTTAGTTCTCTAATTTGTTTCTAGATTGTGTAACTTGACGGTGGACGCGTCTGAGAATAAAATAATATGGATGTATTCGAGTATATTTAAGGAAGTAGATGTGGTTGAAAACAAAAAGAAAATGATGATAAATTTTCTTCTACAAAAAAAAAGTATTAGAATTAGGCTTTTTCGATTTTCTTACAAAAGAAAAAAAAAAGCATTACAGCAGAGAAGATCAGAAAATGGAGAAAACAAGCATTACAGCAGAGAAGATCAGAAAATGGAGAAAACATTGTAAAAAATTATGTTTCGTGCGAAATTCTCAATCTTTTTTTTTTTTTTTGATAAAGACGAAATTTTCAATCTTACTTGTTACAAAATCTTTAGAGGCACAGTACCATTAATATATGTCTACCAACATGTCCAATTTGGAACATTTAATATTTTCTAAAATAAAATAGACAAAAAAGAGATTCCCTTATTCATTCATCAAAAGACAATAAATACCAACCCCTGCCTACACTCGATTTGATTTGTTTGTTAAATACATGCATACAACCATATATATACCTAAATATATAATCTTCAATTTGCTGCTATAATTTTAAATGGGATAAAAAGGCATATGGTATATGCATGAATATATTCAAATATCCATACATAAAGATTATAATTTTACTTTATTTGGATATATCAAACAAATACCATATGCATATTAATTCACTTTTCAAAATTAGCTAAATACTGATATCGGCAGGAATTATATTGTTAGAATAGATAAATGGTGAAAAGAGGGAGAGATGGAGAGGGGGAAATGTGAAATTCAAGTGGATCTCTCACTTAACAAACAATTATTGAATGCCAATTAAAATTTATGAGAATGTGTTTTGTTGTTATTTCCCCCACTTTTATTTTGTTTAATAAAAAGAAGTAGGAGTATGT
>CM071718.1:39414589-39430833 GCA_036630335.1 Physaria fendleri | reverse complement strand
ACTTCTTTTAACATTTGTTTGGTTTTATTTGGTTGAAAGATATCAATCAAGTTGTTGTAACTGTTAAGTTCAAAATACTGACTTTGTTTTGCATTATCTTGATTTAGAAGCCTTTAGCTAATAAAGTTGCTATGTATTGGTTTGGCAGATACGCAGGAGGAAGCTGCAGAAGCATATGACATGGCTGCAATCGAGTATAGAGGTCCGAACGCTGTTACTAATTTCGACATTAGTAATTACATCGAGCGGCTAACTAAAAAAGGCGTTTTCCCATTCCCTGTGAACCAAGCTAACCATGAAGAGGAAGCTGTTCTTGCTGAGGCCATACAAGAGAATGAAACGAGAGAAGTGAAAGAAGAGCCTGTAGAAGAAGTGAAGCCACAAGGAGAGAAAGCAAAGCAACAGCAAGAAGAGATTGCAGGACATAAAGAAGAAGAAGCGCTGGTCAATTGTTGCATAGATTCTTCAGTCATAATGGAAATGGATCGTTGTTCAGACAACAATGAGCTGGCTTGGAACTTCTATATGTTGGATTCAGGGTTTGCTCCATTTTTGACTGATCAGAATCTCTCAAATGAGAATCCCCTTGAGTATCCCGAGCTTTTCAATGATTTGGGATTTGAGGATAACATTGACTTCATGTTTGAGGATGGGAAGAACGAGTGCTTGAGCTCGGGAAGAGAAAGTCCAACTTCTTCTTCTTCTCCATTGTCTTGCGTTTCGACTGACTCTGTTTCAACAACAACCTCTGTTTCTTGTAACTATTCTGTATGAGAGAGCTTTGCATTCTAGGTTATAATTTATGCTTCTTCATCTTCTCTTTTGAGTTCTTCTAGGGTTCCTTTTCTCTTAAACAATCAAATGTATTTGCTCCTTTTCCTTTCTAATGTTATAAGTTAAGTAAAATCCTAAATAAACCTCAAAATGGAATTAGAAGTAGAAGAGTTTATTGGTATGTAACCAAGACCCAAATGAGGTTAAGATGACTTTGAATTCACACTTCTTTTGTTTCTGTTGGCTCGGAAACCATCATTTTATAATTTTCCTATAGGTAGATAAGAATGGGCAGATAAGCAAATTCATGAATATGATACGATTAATGATAAAAGTCTTGAAAACATTACACTGACAATAAGTCTAAGGAGCAAGCACAATTCATAGTTCTTAAGGCTTTAAAATCATAACTAAGGTACATCATACATGACAGTGTAAGGTTTAAGCATCACCATATTTATGCTTTAAAGTAGTTATTAATTAAATAGAAACTGATAGCACAAGCTAAGTTCTTAGCCCTTACTTATTCATTCAAGAAGGTGGAAGGTGATGATGTCAGAGGCCGAAGGAGCATGAAGGGGAATGGTTGGGGTAATGGTGCACTACTAGAAAATGCACTAATACCCACCAACATTACCGACCAAATTTTTGGTGGGAAAAATTAGCGACCGAAAACCAACAAAATATCGACCAATGGCTGGTTTGGTCGGTATTTCTATTTGGTCGAAACTTAGTCGGTAAGTCGTCGGAAATTTCCGACAAATAGCCACCAAAAAACACCATTCAGTTATTATTTTAATAATTTTGGATTTGGTGGGTATTCGGTCAAAAAAGAAATACCCACCAAATGCCAAAAATCAACAAAATATCGACCAAATACCCACCAAAGGCCAAAAAAGAAAAAAATCATAGAATTCCGCCAGTTTTTCCGCACAAACAATCCCGAAAAGTATTGTTTTACTTGTTAATCCGAATTTGCCGATTCGTTACCTATGGATCCTATCTTTCGCTAGCCGAATAAACGTGACATCAATCACGACTTCCGGGTGCTCGTATTTTGTATTCAAATTATGAAATAATATTTCTAATTTCTCGTTTTTAATGTAATAATGTAGCGGTAATGTGTTTTCTTTTAAAGATTTGTTCGATATATAAACATTATATTTTACGGATAACGTTTTCAGTTTTCGTATAAAAACATTATTCACTTGTTAACATATACCTAATGTTCGAAAGATATACCGAATGAATAAACTAGCAAAGTTGGTAAAAGCCTTTTCTTAATACACTCATACGGTCATACCACGGATTGAGCTGCAATGGAACCATTTTTTATATTTTTTGGAGCTTTGGTGGCTATTTGGTCGTAAATTTCCAATTTAAAACATGGAGTCTTTTTTAGGACGTTCGGAACTTTTATATACAAGTTCTTGTATTATAATTTACAATAAAATATTTGTATTATAATAAACAGAGTACAACCAAACATCAAACCAAAAACATGCATGTCATAAAGTCACTCACAGAGTGACACATAGATATCCTATTAAATATTACATTATCTGTTCACATATATATAGGTGACGAGTTATTTGACTGGTCAAAATGTTCTTGTATGTTACACAAGTGTAGTGATAAGTCATCACCACATAGACAAGTTGATAAAATAGTTTGTTTTATTCACTTTTTTTTTTCTCTAATTTTAAGATGTAAAATATAAAGAACTAGTGGAAAGAAAAATTGTCTTCGAGTTCATATAGTCGTTATCCACAAGTTAAAGTTAGACAAAGATATGTCTCTTCTTTAAACATTTTAAGTCAAAGCCACGTGCTAACAAACTGTTGTCCATCTAAGTAATATGCCCAGCAGTCCATCACTCGTCACGGACAAGTAGCAAACTCTAGACAAGGACGACTCATGTAAATTTGGAAGATTATTAGGAACCAAAAGGCAAGTTTTAATCTAAAATATACAATTTAAATATAAAACTTAATATTGTTAGATTTTAAGTATATTTTCTAGTTGTTTATAACCTAAAATCCACCTTATCTATAACCAATGTGTGATTTTAGTTGCTAATATGTGACTAGTTGGTCATGTATATTTTTACCCATATTGTCCATAGCATATATATATATAATACCACCTTTTATGCATATTGTTTTTATTATTATTAATCATATTTGAATATGAGTTGGTGATACAGAATAGTATTATATCAGATTCGGATCTTCAGTAATATGCTCTTTTGTTTTTTTTTTGTAAAATATAAATCAATTAATAATAGGAATGTGACAATGTTTTTGAATGATCTTGATTGTGCCCAATTATGTACATGTGTAGACAAATATAGACGACAAGAAGAAGTAGCCCTACATCGTACATAAAATTTATTCATATCATTACAACAATACAGTCTAATCAAACATTAGAACATAAACATACATGTCACAAAGTCACTCATAGAATGACAAAGTCTTATTTTACATATGTAAAATACACACACACCCCACAGATTTTTGGGAGATTTAACATGTGAAGTAGCAGGTACACTTGTGAAATGGGAAGGTAAAGCTGCAAGATCCATGTCTTGCTCCTTCATGATTAATGCACTGATTCTTACATGCATTATTGTTTCCACAGGCTCCTTTCCATGTCCCACTTACTCTCGGGCACATCTTCTGTGCTTCCACCATTGTTGGTGCTTCTGCATATGCATATATATATATCTCAACGTCAATCGTCAAAATAAAACACGTTTTGTATTGATATGAAAAGATCTTTTTACTAACCAAAAGCAGCAAAGAGAACAAGAGCTGCGAAGATAAGGCTGATGATGGAAGCAAACTTAGCCATTTTGATTATCACTATTTTGTTTTGATTCTATGTGTTGTGTGAGAAAATAAGAGTAACATCAACCTCTATTTATAGTGAAATGATGTTGATTTAGCCGTCTTCTGGTAGGTAATAGAGTCTTCTTTTTTTTTCGGTCGACATAGGTAATATCTAATATCAAAAGATAAGGTTTTGATATATTCGTATTTGATGGCTTGTTTCTCCACCACATTTTTCTGTGTTAATATCCAAGTGGTTGGTTAATCTGATTTGTTCACGACTCTTAAATAAAATAAGATCATAACCAATCCAAGTTACACATGTATTTATGAATTTTTCAGAGTTTGTCGCCATATACACTAAATGAGCATAGAGGTCAAAGAGAAATAGTATCAAGGAAATAAGAATTCGTGGAGTTGTTGAAACAGAGAAAAATGTTTGTTCTTCGTCAAAAAGATTTTGTTGGAATTAAGTAAGGATATCTAATATTTTAAATTAAATATTATGTTAGATATATTCAAAAATATGTGAAAGATTAATAAGAAGATTTGAAGATATCATCAAATTCAGAGAAATTTTGTTTTCACATTTTAAGTAAAGAATATTTAGAGATAATATTTCGGGACTTGGATCTTTGGAGGTACATGGATCTAATCTATAGTTTTGATCATGGGCTATAGAAAAAATAAAATGATGACATGAAGACTCATGCACGTACGTAAGGTTCATTATGAGATGCATACGATCCATTGTGTGCTACCAGACAAGATGTAATTTATTGGTGGTTGTATTGAAGATATATGATCGTTCAAAAAGATAATGAGTAATAATCTCTTTCGTTGTAAATCTATGAAAAATATCAATTCTAGTTTGCGGCTTTTTCTAGTATATAGTTTCTCCACATCTCTTCTTATATGCTAAGTGGGAGTTAGATATACACATATCTTCTTATTGAATATAGCACCACCTGTCTTCTTTCTTAAAGTTCAATATAATAATTAGCTATACAACACAAGCCACTTTCTCGTGAAACTGGAGATTCTGTAAGTGTTCCTGTAGGCTTTTATTGTGCCCATTTCTAGTGGATAAATAAAATTATGATAATTTTCTACAAATTAATGACCTTATTAAAGTCAAATTAGACAAGAAGAAAAAGTCTTTACGTCATAAGTAAGATATTTGTATTATTATGTCTAGAACATGCGAATACCCTTATCGAAACTCCGACACCCAACTAGGAAACTACTCATACATAGAAAAAAAAAGCATAACTTGATTGAAAGAAAACTGAAATGAACTTAAGGGGATTCTGATAATTTTCTATAAATTAATGACCTTATTGAAGTCAAATTAGACAAGAAGAAAAAGTCTTTACGTCATAAGTAAGATATTTGTATTATTATAAACAACAAAGTCCAACCAAACATTAAAACATAAGTATGCATGTCTTAAAATCACTCAAAGAGTGACATAGACTTATTTTTATCTAAAATACACACACTCATACATACATATTAAGCACCACAGATTTTTTTTTGGAAGATTAACATGGGAAGTAGCAGATACATCTGTGGTATGGGAAGATATAGTTGCAAGATCCATGTCTTGCTCTTTCAAGTTTAATGCACTGATTGCTACATGCACCATTGTTTCCACAGACTCCTGACCATGTTCCACTTGGTCTCGTGCACAACTTCTGTGCTTCCACCATTGTTGGTGCTTCTGCATATGGATTAATAAATCTCTCAAGGTTAATTATCAAAATAAATGAAATTAACATTTGAGAAACTCTTTCAACTTTCCGATGGATCTGGGCGACGGCGGCTATGGTTATTGTCGTCGCCCCAGGTCACTGTATCTCAAAACTCTGTTCTTTCTCTTTGTATGTTTCTCTTTGTTAAGCATTGTTTCTCTCTGCTTTTGTTTCTCTTTGTCTACTTTCATGGCCTTCTCCCTAGCGACGATCGACGGTCACGATCAACTCGTAAGCGCTAGAGGAAGATTTGACTTTCAATTTCCCTTCAGTGGTGCTCGGAAAAGTCTTTACTCTTCACTCAGATCTGCAATCAACCTTCACCGTTCAAGTCACCACCATACTTTCCACACGAGAGCTCAACCTGTCGGCATCTTTTGGAGTTCCTTTCTCAGTGAAGAATGTTGTCAAAACTCTCCGTGTATGGTATCTATTAGTCCCAGTGGTGACATTCTCTATGCACCAAACCAAAGGACATCCTTTGTATACAATTCTGCCGTGGGCACCTTCACCGATGATGGGTGGACCACGATGCCAACTTTTCAGAGTATCTCTGAATCCTGTTCGTGTATCATATACACCACCATCTTTGATTCATTCACCACTCTCATTCTCGAATCAGTGATGGTGCAATCTTTGGAAATTTGCCTCCGTTCAGATGTTCGCCACTCGATTGTTAGGTCCATAGTGCTTCTCTCTCAACAAACGACCAAGGACACCTTACTGTGGTTGAATCTGATTGCTCTGAACCGCCGATCACCTATGCACCATCGTAGCTCAACTTGTATGGTCAATGGCGGCTGTGGGGTCAATTATTACTCTAAACCTAATTCTGATGTGCTTGTGACAAATGTGTTGGGCCCTTATGGCCCACTCTCTTATTCTGGATATTGGGTTTTAGAAGGTGAATTTTATTTAGGTAGATTGGGCCATGATTATTTAGTGTTATATGGTTTGATAGCTTATATCTACCCGCCTCCTTTATCACATGGTAATAATGTGAATTTTTCCTCCAAACCGGAAATGGAACTTTCGGTAAGAGAGATACTTATCGCTTCGATTATAAATCAGCGAGACTTTTATCCCGTACGGGTAGCACCCGTTCGATGGATTTCCTCTCAGTTAGAGAGATTTCGAACAGCTTTAAAGAGAACCTTGATTGGATTTCTCAACAACTGCAATATTTCGGTCTATCTTTGGAAAATGCGCGATCACTTGTGTCAAGCATTTGGACCCCATAGAAGTTTTTCTATGCCTTTCGAAGACTTATCACTTTACTTTTTGCTTGTTATTGTATTTCGATTAAAGTTTTACTCTTTCATCTTTTGGTTTGAAGACGCCACTTTGATGGATATCGTGAAATTGTAATCGAATATTTTAAGTAATGAAGTTTATGTCTTGACAAAAAAAAAAAAAAATGAAATTAACATTTTTAAAAAAATTTCTGCGTTTATATGCAGGACCAGTCCTGAACACAAACAGAGCAAACGAAAGAGTTTTTTTCTATCAATTTTTTTTATATACAAACGGTCCATTATTCAATAAATATATAAAATAGGGTATTATTCGTTTTAGATTGGGATATTATATATGTCAGAGACTTATGTAATAAGATCATTACTCACCGAAAGCAGCAAAGAGAACAAGAGCAGCGAAGATGAGGCTGATGATGGAAGCAAACTTAGCCATGTTGATGATTATCACTAGTTTTTGGTTTCAATGTATATTTGTATGTATGTGTAGTGTGAGTAAATAAGTATAAGATGAACCTCTATTTATAGTGAAATGATGTTGATTTAGTCCACATTAAATACAGAGTGTCTTCTGGTAGCTAATGGAGTCTTCCTTTTTTTTTTTTTTTTTTGGTCGACATAGAGTCTTCTAATATCTAATATCAAAAGATAAGGTTTTGAAATATTCGTATTTGATGGCTTGTTTCTCCACCACATATTTCTGTGTTAATATCTAAGTGGCTGGTTAATCTGATTTGGTCATGAGTCTCAACAAAATATCTTAACCAATCCAAGTTACCCATGGCGGCTTTATGATTTTTTCAGAGTTTGTCACCATATGCTACATGAGCATAAAGCTAAAAGAGGAAATAGGATCAATGATACTATTTTGAATGTTTTTTTTTTTTAAAAGGGATACTATTTTGACCGACATTAGGATCAAGGATATTAAAATTGTTAATTAGCTTGGAAATAACCTCAATACTTCATTAAAGCTTAAATAATAGGAAATACTATACGGAATGCCGATTTAGCTAACGAATTTGCTGCATAAATTTTCTAAATAAAGAATAAACGAAAGAGAGATAGATCAGGCTTAGGACAACATGCTACAATGTTAGACAGGATCCCGTAAATTTTCTTGTGAAGAGAGCTCGACGACAGAGCTTTGATAAGGTCTTGAGAATTAGTACGGATATATGAAAACGGGTGAATCCCCGTTGAAAGGCTTGTTTTGAAGCGGCTAGGAGGACGAGGCTTTAGTGAGGATAGAGTTTGCTATGTATTCTAGGTAGGTGGAACCGCGGTGTTTGGCGAGAAATAACCTCAATACTATGTAATAAGATGTCAATTAGATAGATAGCATCTCCCACGACTTCACTTGGACTCCAAAACTTGTATTGATTCAATCAATACTAACTCGGTTCCTTAAGAGCTTTACGGTATTCGCTATGATATACAATCTCTCATCTCGCGTATTAGCGCGCTGTCCTTTACTTTTATTAGTAGAAACCTTTATATATTTGCGGATTCTCTAGTTAAAAACTTTTTGTTTGAAGTTACTCTTAAAAAGGATCTCTTTGTAATTCCTTAGAGTTATTGAATGCAAATTTCTTGACAAAAAGAAGAAGAAGAAGATAGATAGTATAATTTTCTTGATATAAATTATCCAATATAATGAATCTCATCTTCTTAACGAAATTATATAATTTAGAACATTGTTCATTCATTTAATCGCACAACTTGGATTAGTGGTTGGTCATCTAATATATCTTAGGATTTCTCAGCTATATATCAAACTAAAATAAAAGAAAAATTAAGACAGACATTTACACTAAAATACGCATGTTCCTCTGGAGAGTTCTCGGATTGCCGATTGTCAAGGTCTCATGGACTTAATATGAATCCTTTTGTGTCAATTATGCAAAGTACAGGAAGCGACAGTTTCTTATATTTTTGTGTGTTTAGACTGAAGTCCAAAAATCGAGAAAAATACACCCGAGATATTTGAAATCGTAGAGTTGCAGACCTTTCGCCATTTTTCTTTCTTGTGAAACTGAAGATTCAGTAAGGGTTTCTCTAGGGTTTTAATGTGCCCATCTCTAATGGAAAATTTCTGAGAATTTTATAAAATAATGACCATGTTGAAGTCAAATTAGACAAGAAGAAAAGGTCTTACGTCACAAATAAAATATTTGTATTATAATAAACAGCAAAGTACAACCAAACATCAAACCAAAAACATGCATGTCATAAAGTCCCTCACAGAGTGACACAGACACATACATAAATATCCTATTAAATATTACATCATTTGTTCATATATATGTAGGTGACGACTTATTTGACTGGTCAAAATGTTCTTGTATGTTACACAAGTGTAGTGATCAGTCATCACCACATAGACAAGTTGATAAAATAGTTTGTTTTTTTTTTTTTTTTTATCAATCAGTCATCACCACATAGACAAGTTGATAAAATAGTTTGTTTTTTTTTTTTTTTTTTTCACTGAAAGAACATATATTATTAAGAAGTGGGCTCAGCCCAAGACACAAAGAGAAAGGCCCAAACGGACCCAACAAGGGAAAAACACAGAAACACCTAAAACAAACTAATGGCCTCAGGCCCAAAACTTAAAAAAACGAAAGCCCAATAAATTAAGCCCAACGAAATTAAAAAAACCTAACCCTAATCAAACCGCCGCCGTCAAAGCCCTCGAACTGATTGTTGGCCGGAAGAGATGCGACGGATCTGCTTGAAATTTGAGCGTGGCCCGGAGAGGAGAACGTGAGCGCCATAGGTCGGTGAAGGGTTTGAGCGTGCAAGCTCTGGGCAGATACACCTCGGGAGCGGATGCGGGACTGCCATGGACAGCCGTCGAAGCCTCGAGTCTGTGAGGAGACAAACCACCGCTAACCACCGAACCACTCCGAACCTATCAAACCGGGAAAACAGGAAAAGGGTTAGGGTAAGACTCGAACCACCGAACCACTCCGAACCTATCAAACCGGGAAAACAGGAAAAGGGTTAGGGTAAGACTCGTGTGTCACAACTCTTCTGGGGGAAAGAGATCGCTGCCGGAAAAGGAACCGCGCAACCGATAACCCCCTTTTCATCCGCCGTTGCAACCGCCACGAAGCCAGATCGACGAAAAGAGGAAACTTCGCCGACTGGAAACCAAGCCGCCTCACCTAAGTCTTGAAGAAACAACGAAGATGAACGGAAACGAAAGCCGAAGAAGGAGAAAAAAGATCGCGATGAAAGCGAAAACCGCCATCACCGCCGTCTAGATCAACTTAATCGGCTCATCAAAAGCCTCACCGCTAAGATAAAGACGAAGAGCGGTGGCAGATCTACATTTACAAACCAAAAAATCCGACGACCGCCGCACCCGTGGTCGCGCACGCGCGATCTCCGGCGAAAACTAAAGGTGGCGCGTGAAAGAACTCTTAGAGAGAAGCGAGAGAGGAAATAGTTTGTTTTATTCACTCTTTTTTTTCTCTAATTTTAAGATGTAAAATATAAAGAACCAGTGGAAAGAAAATTTGTCTTTGAGTTCATATAGTCGTTATCTACAAATGAAACTTAGACAAAGATATGTCTTCTCTTTAAACATTTTAAGTCAAAGCCACGTACTAACAAACTGTTGTCCATCTAAGTAATATGCCCATCTAAGGGTGCCCAGCAGTCCATCACTCGTCACGGACAAGTAGCAAACTCTAGACAAGGACGACTCATGTAAATTTTGGAAGATTATTAGGAACCAAAAGGCAAGTTTTAATCTAAAATATACAATTTAAATATAAAACTTAATATTGTTAGATTTTAAGTATATTTTCTAGTTGTTTATAACCTAAAACCACCTTATCTATAACCAATGTGTGATTTTAGTTGCTAATATGTGACTAGTTGGTCATCTATATTTTTACCCATATCTTCCATAGCATATATATATATATATATATCATGAATGTTATTTGAATATATATATATATATATTATGAATGTTAATTTGAATATATATATATATATAAAATACCACCTTTTATGCATATTGTTTTTATTATTATTAATCATATTTGAATATGAGTTGGTGATACAGAATAGTATTATATCAGATTCGGATCTTCAGTAATAGGAATGTGACAATGTTTTTGAATGATCTTGATTGTGCCCAATTATGTACATGTGTAGACAAATATAGATGACAAGAAGAAGTAGCCCTACATCGTACATAAAATTTATTCAATATCATTACAACAATACAGTCTAATCAAACATTAAAACATAAACATACATGTCACAAAGTCACTCATAGAATGACAAAGACTTATTTTACATATGTAAAATACACACACATACATACATATTAAGCACCACAGATTTTTTGGAGATTTAACATGAGAAGTAGCATTCACACTTGTGAAATGGGAAGGTAAAGCTGCAAGATCCATGTCTTGCTCCTTCAAGGTTAATGCACTGATTCTTACATGCAGCACTGTTTCCACAGGCTCCTTTCCATGTCCCACTTGCTCTCGGGCACAACTTCTGTGCTTCCACCATTGTTGGTGCTTCTGCATATGGATAAATAAATCTCTCAAGGTTAATTATCAAAATAAATGAAAATTAACATTTAAAACAAAGTCTGCGTTTATATGCAAGACCAGTCCTAATCACAAGTAGAGCAAATATTCGCTTGCGATTTTTCTATCAAATTTCCTTTGTATACTATTTTTACGTTTTAGATTGCGATATTATATATGTCAGAGACTTTTATAATAAGATCATTACTCACCGAAAGCAGCAAAGAGGACAAGAGCAGCGAAGATGAGGCTGATGATGGAAGCAAACTTAGCCATGTACAAGAGCAGCGAAGATGAGGCTGATGATGGAAGCAAACTTAGCCATGTTGATGATTATCACTAGTTATGGCTTGTTTCTCCACCACATATTTCTGTGTTAATATCTAAGTGGCTGGTTAATCTGATTTGGTCAGGAGTCTCAACAAAATATCTTAACCAATCCAAGTTACACATGGCGGCTTTATAAATTTTTCAGAGTTTGTCACCATATGCTACATGAGCATAGAGCTAAAAGAGAAAATAGTATCAAGGATACTATTTTGACCGACATTAGGATCAAGGATACTAAAATTGTTAAATTAGATTAATAAGTCAATAACCTCAGTACTAAATAATAAGATGTCAACTAGATAGATAGTATTAATTTAGAGTTCTCAGGTTGTGGATTGTTTAAGGTCTCATGGGCTTTTAATACGAATCCTTTTGTGTCAATAATGACAGTCTCTACTCTCTAATGTTATGAATAAATTATGTTATGGTTAATTCGTTTGTTCTTTACATTGTTTCAATTCGTAGTAGGTTATGAGGGAGTTCGATATATATATCTTTGTATTGAATACACCAGTACCTTTTTCTTTCTTGTGAAACTGAAGATTGTGTAAGGGTTTCTCTAGGGTTTTATTGTGCTCATTTCTAGTGGACAAAGTTCTGATAATTCTATAAAACAATGACCGTGTTGAAGTCAAATTAGACAAGAAGAAAAAGTTTTTTTTTGGTAACCCAGTGTCCGACTACTTAATTGTGAACCGACTAGCGCACTTGGGCCGAAGCCCACACACCAGGATTTTTAAGCCTCCACTTAAGGGCCCCCTGTGCTCTGATGCTCTGGGGGTAGCCAGATCGCCTGTTACTGACTACCCGTTTAACTGCTGTGAACCTGAATGGTTTTAGCCACCCAGGCCCAAGCCCAGACTTCCCGAGAAATCGTGAATAAAGTTCGCGTCGGGTGGGACTCGAACCCGGATGGGGGTGACCACCCGGGGCCGGTCTTTACCGACGCGCCACGATCGCTCGGGCAGAAGAAGAAAAAGTCTTACGTCATAAATAAGATATTTGTATTATTATAAACAACAAAGTCCAACCAAACATGAAAACATAAACATGAATGTCATAAAGTCACTCAAAGAGTGACATAGACTTATTTTTATCTAAAATACACACACACACACACTTATTAAGCACCACAGAATTTTAGGAAGATTAACAAGGGAAGTAACAGATACACTTGTGAGCTGGGAAGACATAGTTGCAAGATCCATGTCTTGCTCCTTCAAGTCTAATGCACTGATTCTTACAAGCACCACTGTTTCCACAAACTCCTGACCATGTTCCACTTGGTCTCTCGCATAACCTTTGTGCTTCCACCATTGTTGGTGTTTCTGCATATATGTATATAATATCTCAACATTAATCATCAAAAAAATTGAAAATAACATTTAGTACACATTCTACATTTAGTTTGTTAAGATCATTACTAACCAAAAGCAGCAAAGAGAACAAGAGTAGCAAAGACAAGGCTGATGATGGAAGCAAATTTAGCCATAATGATAATTATCACTATTTTGTTTTTGAATGTATGTTTGTATGTGTGTTGTTGTGTGAAGAAGTAAGGTTTAGATGAACCTCTATTTATAATGAAAAGATGGGTGAGTTAGTCTTCAACTTGTATATCACATGACCAAGTGGTAACCCCACAGATATAAACGGACAGGGCTCTTCTTGCAGCTAATATTGAAGATAAATCTTGGCCTATTTTGCTATTCATACTTGACGGCTCACCATCTCTCTCTCTATAATCAAATTCAACTAAAAAAAATTAGGTAGATAATCTCTCAGGATATCGAATTATGAGTTCCAAAGGAAAATATTTTTCAAATTCCCAAGTTCTAATATGGATTCATGGTTTTAATCTACTAATTTAACAGAGTATAAACTTCCTAACGATAGAACATATAATGATCTTTGACCCATTCATAAACAATGTGCTGAGCCATAATGGCTTGTTTGAGGTCGTCCTACACTTATTTGACTTGTCAAAATGCTAAATATCTTCAATGTAATGTGCTCTTGTACGTTTCTCAAGTGGTAGTGATAAGTCATGACCATATCGGCAAGTTGATCAAATCATTTGTTTCTTCACATTATTTAATTTTGATCTCCATATATTTTTGTAGTTCCCACTCTCACATAAAACTTCTTGGATTAATCTCTCTGCCAAATTCTGACCACAGCAAGAAGAAATATCCGATTTAAAACTTTTATTTTTTTACTAATTTTAAGATGTAAAATCTAAAGAACTAGTAGAAAGAAAATCGTTTCCAACTTTATATTAGTTATCCGCAGATCCAGTCCTGACAGAAAGCTGGCCAAACTCCAATTTGCGGTTTTTTTTTTTTGGTAAACGGTAAATATTGCATTAAATTAAATTATGATTGTTTACAATGTTAATTATAAACAAAAGATTGATTCTATGCCAAAAAAAAGTTTACAATGTTAATTATAAACAAAAGATTGATTCTATGCCAAAAAAAATTAAAACATAGAAGCAAAATTTGATGAGGAATTAAATCCAATCCATGTTCAATTCATCAACTCTAAGACCAATTTGCGGTTCTCTTCTATTAAATTTTTGTTTTGCCTTTAATTTTTCTGAATATGTTTATAATCTAGTGGTTCTTATATACATTGTTAAAACAATGACAAATATATACACCGTGCACCAACTTTTTTTTTTTTTTTTGTATGAAACTTTTTTCTTTCTTAAAGTTGAATATAAGTAAGAAATATATACACCGTGCACCAACTTTTTTTTTTTTTTTTGTATGAAACTTTTTTCTTTCTTAAAGTTGAATATAAGTAAGTATACAATTCAATCCACTTTCTAGCTAGAAATTCTTTAAGGGTTCCTCTATGATTTTCTAGTGGTGAATTTTTTGTTGAAGTCAAATTAGACAAGAAGAAAAGGTCTTACATCACAAATAATATATTTGTATTATAATAAACAGCAAAGTACAACCAAACATTAAATCATAAACATGCATGTCATAAAGTCACTCAAAGAGTGACATAGACTTATTTCATCTAAAATACACACACACACACTTATTAAGCACAACATAATTTTTGGAAGAGATTAACATGGGAAGTAACAGATACACTTGTGAGCTGGGAAGACATAGTTACAAGATCCATGTCTTGCTCCTTCAAGGTTAATGCACTGGTTCCTACAAGCCCCATTGTTTCCACAAACTCCTGACCATGTCCCACTTGGCCTCTCACACAACCTCTGTGCTTCCACCATTGTTGGTGCTTCTGCATATGTATATATCTCAACATTAATCATCAAAATATATGAAAATAATATTCATGTGGTAAGAATATATATTACTCACCAAAAGCAGCAAAGAGAACAAGAGCAGCAAAGATGAGGCTGATGATTGAAGCAAACTTAGCCATTTTGATTATAACTGTTTTGTTTTTGAATGTATGTTTGTATGTGTGTTGTTTGTGTGAAGAAAAAATAAGCATAAGAGCAACCTCTATTTATAGTGAAATGAAGGAAGAGTTAGTCTTCAACTTGTACATCACATGACCACTTGGTAACCCCACTAGTTAAACAGTCTTCTATATTGAAGATAAAAATCTAGGCCTATTCATACTTGACGGCTCACCATATCTCTCTCTCTATCAACATAACTTCAGTGGCTGCTTTGGCTTTGAACTCAAGTGTCACATTAGTCACATGGGCACGACTAGTTAATTTTGACTTGGAAAAGAAGTAGTATGGTAACACTGATTCGGACCATTTGTAAAGATCGTTCCATTGTCTATTACATTATTGACACATCGATTTGAGATATAATTAAATCTCCCATTTTTCAAAACACAAAAAAATCGAGTATATGTTGTCCCTTACGTTATTAATAATTGGACACCAAAACAAATAGTATTTCAAATAAAATCTTACAATTATGAAAAAGATGGTATTAGTTGTCAACGCACAATAAATGTGTTAACCCCACGAAGATAATTCATACGCAAGTTGATATAATAATAGAAAGATAATTAATTTTCGATAACACAGCCATTAGAATTTTTCTAATTTTACAAATAAAAAAAATTCATAAAATACAGATAAATCGATAAAATCTTAAATTATACATTAATTTTTTTTTAATTCTAATAAAATTGACGTTAATGATTTACAATCATATTAGATACTATTTTAAGTTCAAGTTCTAAAAATGCTAAAAAAACATGGATTTTGAGTGTAACAATTCAATATGGTCAACATATATCTTTATAAGAAAAAAAAATATATCTATATAGTATTTGAGGAGTGCGGGTTACTTTTATGCCCTTATGATTTTATGTCATTTTTCAAAAGTATATCTATATAGTATTTAATTAGTTCATATATTATACCTTTTTAAAAAGTTTACTAAAAATAGGATAGAAAATATTAAAAATTAATTATTTTGGAATATGGATTCTATAGCACAGGATAAAATTTATTTTTAAGAATAATTAAGCAAAATTTATGATTTTATTTAATTTTGCAAGAATACATTATTTGTATTTAATTAATACATATATTAAAAAAAATTTCTAAAAATAGGATAGAAAATATTAAAAATTAATTAGAAAATTAAAAAAAATAATTTATAATTGAGAAAAACGTTTTCATATTAATAATATTTTTTTTTACGTTTTTTCAGTTAAAATTGGTTTTAAATATGGTTTTTTCTAAAAATAGTAATTAGTTTTAATTTTTACAATTAGATTAAA
>CM071718.1:39331741-39342031 GCA_036630335.1 Physaria fendleri | reverse complement strand
ATATATATTTTTAATATAATCGTCTTCAATAGTTGAAACCAATAAGAGTTGTATAGTTTAGTTTTATGTATGCCGATGAATTTTCATAAATGAATATCATATCACATAATTCCACATTTTGTTTGGTATTATATAATGAAGAAAGAAAAATATTTTATACTAGGGACTAGTAGTAATTATTTACATTTTTTAGTTAATAATTTTTGAAACGTGTAAAAATCTTGTGAGTTATATCTCTGACGCGCTTTACATATTAAATATGAAAGCAGTTAAAAGTTGAATCCAATGAAAAAATCCAGATATTTGTTTCTAAGTTTTTATTGAAAACTGTATATTCTGCAAATCAAATTTTCGGAACGTGGGCCTTGTTATGTTATGGGTTATAAACCCAACTCATATTTGAAATTTTTGAAGCAAAGTGTTCCGTCTTCCGTGTAGATTAAATTGAATTGAATTGTGCCTTCAGTTTTTATAGACTGCGTTAAGAAAACGGTGGTTCTAGAAAACTGTCAGAGTCATTCAAAACATAGACTAGAAACCACTATATACCATGGCCAACTGATCGGACCGAACTATGTTAACCAAACATTGTCTGCAAATCTATGTCTTAAAAGCCAAAACACACAGTTTTGCTATATAAATCGCCAAGAAACAATTATGAGGCTCTCTCTCTTTCAATGTTGATTACCCTCCACGTCATCTGCTAAGACTTGGTCGTCACTCTTCTAGTCTAAAGCAACTTGGAGCTTGTTCATAAACTCGATACATCTTTGTCATTATCAACACACCAAGCGAAAACATGGGCTTATAAATCCATTAATAATAAATAACTCAGTTTCTTCCGATCCTTAGTGAAGAATCAACACCTTTGTTTTGTCCAGAAGAAGCTGCAGCAGCAGCAAAGAGTCTAGCAATCTCTAATTGAGTATTCGCCATTATCTCCGTTCGTTTCAAATCCATCTCTCCTCTCTTAGCTTCAGCTTCAGCTCTCATCTTCTCTTAGCTTCAGCTTCAGCTCTCATCTTCTCTATCTCTTTCATCGTCTCCATTCTCATTCTTTCGGATCTCATTACCACCTCCGCTAACCACCTTATACTTCCGGCGATCTCCTTCTTCTCTTCTTTATATCTTCTCTTCACTTTCTTCCCTCTCACCTTCGTTTTCACCACGGGCGTACTGCTATCTGTTTCCATTTCAGTCGGGTTCTCCGGTTTGAACTCATCTTCCTGCACAACAAATTTCATTAGAAAAAGGCTCAGATTTGCTTAATTCCCTACAAGGGTTTAGCTGATCAGACCTTAGGAATCTTGCCTACGCCGTTAGATCCGTAAGACATCTGCGGCGGATGCGGATGCGGATGAGCCACTGCAGGAGATGGCGGCTCGAGTAAGAGCAAAGGAACAGAGCAATTCAGTGGGAGAACATCCTGAGGCTGAGGCTGAGGCTGAGTTGATCCACGGAGGAGATGATCAAGACGAGGGTAAAGAGGCCAAGAAGATCCATCAGCATTAGCAGACTCAGAACGGTACCGTTTCTTCATGGACTCTATCTTATTCTTACACTGAGTCTGTGTCTTTGGTGACTTAGTATGGCTGGCTCGTGAGGACACATGTCTAGCTACGTCTTCCCAGTCTTGACCTTTGAGCTTGGCTCTATTTCTAAGAACCCATTTCGATTCGTAGGCTTCGAGTAAACTGGAAACAGCTCCTTCGCTCCATTCATCACGCTTTAACCTATCCACGGTAGAACCAGATGGCTTCTTGCCATTCATCACGCTTTAACCTATCCACGGTAGAACCAGATGGCTTCTTGGTAGATTCGTTGTTGTTTTGGTTAGATTCTCCGTTCTCCATATATTTTTCTTCAGGTGAGTAACCACAGAGACAAGACTCGAATGTTTGATTAAAGGAGAAGATTTTTTAGCAATATTTATGATAAAGCTGGCAACTTTTTGAGAGAGTGAATGGAGATTAACATAGTGGTTGATAAAGAATATGAATTCTTGTATGGATTCCTCATTCATAGCATAAACATATGTTTCACTGTTCCAGTCTTTAGAATTTTTTTTATATAATATTGTTAATAATAATATTGAATTTTGATGTTTTATAGTCTCAATTATAAATATTTTTCACTAAAATATGATTTTTTTTTTTTACACCACTATTATAAATTTAATAGTTTTCAAATTTTAAAAATATTTTTTTTTATATACTTTGCTATTTGTTTTTATTTTTTAAGAGAGCTAACTTTTATACAACGGGAACAACCAGTAAAGAATATGAATTCTTGTATGGATTCCTCATTCATAGCATAAACATATGTTTCACTGTTCCAGTCTTTAGAATTTTTTTTATATAATATTGTTAATAATAATATTGAATTTTGATGTTTTATAGTCTCAATTATAAATATTTTTCACTAAAATATGATTTTTTTTTTTTACACCACTATTATAAATTTAATAGTTTTCAAATTTTAAAAATATTTTTTTTTATATACTTTGCTATTTGTTTTTATTTTTTAAGAGAGCTAACTTTTATACAACGGGAACAACCAGTATCAAACTAAACCAATGAGTTAGGGTACACGCGTTTGTTGCATTTTCAATGGTCGTGACTTACAGCTAGAGACATTTGTTTTTATTTATGGAGAAAAACTTTAGCATCAGGGGGATTAATCGACCTCTCTATTTTTGCTTTAAAATGTAAATGTTTTTGTACCATTATAATGTTCATGATACTTGTGTGCCTGTAATTTGGGTCATAGTCATAGCATATCGGTTCAGTTGATATAGGAACATCCATAGTAAAAAAACTTTAGCATCAGGGGGATTAATCGACCTCTCTATTTTTGCTTTAAAATGTAAATGTTTTTGTACCATTATAATGTTCATGATACTTGTGTGCCTGTAATTTGGGTCATAGTCATAGCATATCGGTTCAGTTGATATAGGAACATCCATAGTAAAGAGATAAACTGTGAGAAAGTTGTTAACCATGGAAAATATGATTTATTTTCTTTATGTCAACTTGAAATTAGGTTTTACTTTTTATTTTATTTTTTAAAAAGGTTCACAATAATAATTTCAAAAAATTTGGATTCAAAAGTGTATACTTTTATTAGTAAAACAAAATCTTTTGTATGCTTTTTCTAATTTTTTTTTGGGTCTATGGTGGAGTGAGTTTGGCTGTTAGCGTTAATGTCAAGCCAAAAGTGAGTTTGGCTGTTAGCGTTAATGTCAAGCCAAACCGCAAAGCCAAGTGAAAATTGGTAATGGGTCTAATGAAAGTGGGTTACACGTGTCACTCTTTCACCTATTCTATTCTCCACTCTCTTTGCTTAAAGATTCTATAACATGGACCAACATGTCTAACTCATGATTTTCAAATCCAATCTCTTTGCAAGTCACTTACAACATATGAAAAACATTTTTTACTTTTTTTACTTTCACGGTTTCATTTTACTCGAGTCATAATTGTTGGCAACACCATGGACATAAGTAAAGTTATGAATGGGCATGGCAACACCTGTGTGGAGATGGGCAAACTTTTGACAATACCACAATTCTTAAAAAAAAATTAAACTATTACATTTTGACGTGTTAAAGAGCAAGAAGCTAGTAGGTCCATAAATGAATAAATGTACAAAGAGATTATTTATCATATTTTGCTCTAAGGGAAGCAAAATATTGTTGCCTTGCAATTTTGGTCCATGAGCTTTTAAAAATAACACAGATAGGAAATTACGAGGGTGCCATCTGTGAGACGCATAGACGGGAATATTCGCATCTATCGAGTAATTATGAAAGATACTGTTTACGGACAGTGATGACATGTCGTGTGTTGTATGCCCTGTCCACGCGCTATCTATCTATGGCACAAAGACTGTAATGCATGTGTGTACTGTACGCTGTGACTGTCTGTGGTATTACTGTTCATCGAAAATGGACATGACATCCCGTATAAGGACATGTAGTCTTAATGGAAGTGTATCTAATTAATTCATGTACAAAAGGGTCTTTATAAACAGTAACTAAAGTCTTAATTAAAACTCTAATCTAAGAGAACATATAAAAAACTATACTCCAATATACCCTTTCAAGTCTCCTAAAAAAAAGAATTTGGATTTTGGAAGAGACTTGAAACGATAATTTGAAAAGTACAGAATAAAAACAATCATGATGTCAAATTTTGGACTAAAAGGCGTAGTCATGATGTCAGCGTGGTATTCTGAACTTGAAACATAGAACAATTTCATAAAAACTAGCCTTCATTTGATCCTGAATGGTATGGCAACCAATGTATGTGTGATTTGTCCGTTCGTGAAAGAGAGGATTAGAGGCAATGTGCATGTTTTCACAAAAGAGTTTAGCCGAGACACAAAGCTTAACTTGTAAATCATCAATTAATTGTTTCAGCCAAGGCAACTCACTAGTGGCAAAGGCCATACTTTTGTACTCTACGTTATTAGAAAATACTCTGATGTTTGGGTGCCATGGAAACCATCTCGGTATGTGAAAAGCAAGGAAGAAGAAAAATCATTATGATCACTTAGGCTCAACAAGAAGGCCTATTATCAGCTCATCTTCTTCTCTATGTTATTCTGCACAAAAATGACAATCCTGTAAATCTAATCCATAACAATGACTCATGTTTTTTCTAGAATCATCTATTGTTTCTATATAATGAACATTCGGTCATTGTAATAAGGGAAAAATGTCAAATAAATCTCCAACTTTCAAGAAAACCCACTTACAGTGCCGTTCCAAAACTTTTTGATGCCCTATACCAAAATTTCTTTTTTATATGTCAAATAAATCTCCAACTTTCAAGAAAACCCACTTACAGTGCCGTTCCAAAACTTTTTGATGCCCTATACCAAAATTTCTTTTTTATGTCTTTTAGATTAGGCCAAAGCTTTTTTGATGCCCTATCGTTATAAAGATAGAACTGTGTATACGAAACATTTACGAAAATGTTTTAAAATTTTGATGCCCTTAAAACTTTATATGTTTATAGATTTTAAAAATTTAGGTTATTTGATGCCCTTAAAACTTTATATGTTTATAGATTTTAAAAATTTAGGTTAAAAATGTCTTTAAATAGCTATACATCTTTAAAAATTGGATATAAAATATGCCCCTAAAATTGTGATGCCCTAGTCGACAGCCTTGCTCGCGTATGCTTTGGGACGGCCCTGCCCACTTATATAATGAACTTTCGTTGACAGCGTAAAAAAATCTCAAACTTTAATTTTTTTTTACTGATTTAAACTCATCGTTAACTCGCTAAACGTTACTAATTAACCCCTTTAACAATACATTTAAACTTCCTTTAATCAACATTTCATTAACGCGTGTTAAAATACAAACGTTTAGCTTTCAATAATCAATGGATTTTTCAGATTATTCGGAGCTTTGACATACGTTAGTAATGTTGTGACTTACATTCCTTTCTTTCATTGATTTCCATGTAATGAGAGGTGAAGAGAATGATGGTTTCTCCATTAAGTTTCAGGTTGAGAATCATAGAAGAAGAAGTTTCAGAGTTGTTTGAAGTGGCACGCTTTTCAAACTTAGTTTTATTAACTATGGTTTCTCTTTGTTTACTTATTGGGCTTATTCATGTTTAAGCCGATTAAGATATATGTGTTAGTTCTTAATCGTCGTTGTTGCAAAAACTCAATTTCAAGTTTTTTTCTTTCGAGTCAGAACAAAATCAAATCTATATCACTCTCATTTTTAACAAAAAATTCAATAAATTTATTACCGTATAAAATTTTCAAAAGTTCAAAACTCAAAAATTTGAAAGTGCAATACGTTTGACCAAAAAGAAAAAAAAAAAGAGAGAAAAAAAAGAAAAAGAAAGAAAAGAAAAAGAAACTGCAATACATAAAAAAAAAAAAAGAGAGAAAAAAAAGAAAAAGAAAGAAAAGAAAAAGAAACTGCAATACATAATTGACTAAAACAACAACACAATTCCAACAATCTTAGGTGCAAGTTTCACGGGCAATGCCGAGCCTGGAATTTGGAACGTCGATGAGAACCCGGTGGTTCTGCTGCTGCATACTAGCAATGACGTTAAGCACAGAGTTAACATTGGTCGGAGCTGCAGCCATGGCGAGGCAGCTGAGATTACCGGCAGAGCTATGGATGAGAAGGTTGTCCGTAGGCAGAGTAACATTCATTCCAGTGAACATAAACGTCACCGATGGGAACACAACGGAGCTGGAGTAGCAAGTGTCAAAACCTCCTAGCGAAGTTGCGTTTGCGTTCACCCGTCGCCTGATCTCGTTTCTCACCGCCACGTAAGCTGGTTCTACTAACCTTGTGTAGACCGTCCCTACACATGTATTTATAAATAAAGTTGCGGACTTATTTATCTATGAAATCAAAATTACGGACTTATATAAATTTTTTTTGGATTGGCCAGTTTTGTCTTTATTGGTTTAATTATTAGTTTTCATTTTAAAACAATTAATAATGAAGATTGAGAGATCAATACCGGAGTCAAAGATGGTGCCGGCTCCGGTGACCGGGTTAAAGGCGAGTGCACTTGATGGAATATCAACAAGTTTACTCCCGACAAGAATCCCAACCAAATTAACATAGTAAAGTGATGATCTTCTCGATATCAACAAGTTTACTCCCGACAAGAATCCCAACCAAATTAACATAGTAAAGTGATGATCTTCTCGGGTTCTTTAACAAAGGAGTGGTCTTGATCTGAACAGGTTGATACTCAGGTCCTAATCTTAGCGACCCGGAGAAGCTGCTGGACTTACTATTAGGCAAACAATAGGAGAACGTGGACTTATAAAGATTTTGTGTTTGTGAGATTAAAGACAATGGACCACGACCCAAACCCATGAGTCCTTGAGCTGGCAACGATGTTCCACTTGCCTTGTTGATGCACCCAAAGGTGTAGTTTGGGATGACGTCATTGGCTAATGTTAGTGAATCTTGTGTGAGATATGCTTCGATGGTTGAACCACCGTAGGTCATGTTGAAACCACATGATTTGTTTATCGTGCAACTCGGATTTGGAACCTGCAAAAAAATAAAATAAACTTTCTTAGCTTAAAAATGCTATAAATAAAAACAAAATTTATCGATTAATGTTTTAGATATTTTTCACTCTTACATCGTATTCCATAAAGAATTATTTTAGCCATCTTGGATCTGGTTTATAAAATGCAATTATGTACTTACTAACAATGTGTTATGTTATTTAATTGTAAATGTAAGTGGTCTTTTTGTATTATTAGCAAAACCTAACTAGCGTGATGACAACAAATATAGATCAAATAGTACAATATGCCCTACTAACTGTAACTTAATTATAAATTCGCTGTATAAACAATAACCTAGACTCACGGTACCAAAACCCGTGACTAGACTTTGATAATAGGCCAAAATGAAGTTCACATTCAAAAGCTGTCTCAATGTTAATATGTAATAATAATTTTTTTTTAAAAATCTATCGAATTCGAAATAGTTACCTGTTTACACTGAGGAGCTTGGCATTGAAGAGAACGAGAGGAGCTAGACTTAGAAGGGTTAAAGAGAAGAGAAGAAGAACAACCAACGCAACCAGAACAAGGAATCCAAGCAGCGTCATTACTAGTGTCAAGAGCCACAAGCATAGTTTGAGCCGGTGTACCAATGTTAGCCTTCACGATATAAGTCGGGCTAAGAGCCACAAGCATAGTTTGAGCCGGTGTACCAATGTTAGCCTTCACGATATAAGTCGGGCTCTGAAGGATGCCACGTCCTGAGGCGATTGGTGCTGATGGTATCTTAGAAGTGGCGAGGTTTGATAAGTAAAGGAAACGAGCCTTGTCTTGAAGAAGTGTATCTTCCCATGAGACAGAAGTTTTGAATGGAGAGCAAGGACTATTAATGTGGAAGACTCTTAGATCTGAAGAATGGCTATTTTCATTGCAGTTTAGGGATTCAGATTTCAAGATTAAGAAAGAGATTGATAAAAGAAAGAGATGAGATCTCATTTTGTTTAAGATCTTGATTTGATCTATGTTGTTTTTAGTGTTTGTAGAGTGAATGTGTGTGAGTGAGTGTTTATGTAGTGAGTGATGATGAGTGTGTAGAAAGTAATATAAGAATATAAAAATGAAGAGTGGGGTTGAACAGACTGTATTCCATTTTTTTTCTTTGTTTCTATCTGTGATTTTTGGGTTCATTCTAATATTGGATTTCTTCTCGATCCACATGCCTTGTTAGGGCCGTCCAATTAAATTGCTTTTAATTGAATTAAAACCTAAAATTTGGAGAATGTCTAAGTAAATTGATGGTACAAATTTTTTTTTTTAATTAGGAATTCGTTTAATTAAACCAGAAATTTTTTTTTTTTTGAGACCCCGTAAAAATTCAAGTTGATCAAATGTATCTAAAATTTAAAATCCAAATTTAGAAGTCTTTAAAATCCATAAAAATGAAACATCTAAAGTATGTTTATTTGAGTTATGTTGTAGACTGAACCGATGAGTTGCTTTTAATCCACCAAAACTCATTACTCAAGTGGTGGTAATTTGTAAACTTTTATTTTGTGCATGAGTGAGTTCTAGAAAATTAGTGATGCATTTGTTTTTCACCGAATGCATATTATTTATTTTCTTGAAACTCCACAGTTAAGCAAATATAAGTTGTATTAATTTAATGAAGTATGACACTCATATTGTCATATGTAAAGATCAAAACCTTTCTGTAACAGATTGAACTAATTCAATCCAAGAAAATTCCCAATTCACAAAAACTAGTAACACGAACCCTTAGTGTGGTCGGGTTTTCGGTTGGGATTACCCTGAGTTATCAAAACAAAAAAAAATTAAAAGGTGAAATTCATAATCATATAAATGAAAATCATACATAAATAAAATAAAAATAAAAAAGTCTTGTGAGTTGTGATCATTTGTAAAGATCAAAACGTTTCACGTGAGGAGTAGTAGCTAGTGGGAAGACATACACAAATGCTTGTGTATTATTGCTTATTATGGGCTGTATATCAAACTACTCAATACTCACATTAGCATGTGGTGAGTCTCACATTGGTCTCTTTTCTACTATATAGTGATGTCCGTCAATTATTTATTCTCCTTCAAATCCTTCTTAAATCTCAGCCGTTCATTCTTTTTATTTTAAGTTGTCGAATATCCTGTGACACTTTCACGTGATTGGCCAGTGGGAAGACATAATGCATTATGTATTATTGCTTGTTATGAGTGTATCAAATTACTCAATACTAACATTGTCATGTGTTGGGTTATTCTCTTTTTAAATATATAATTGTGTTTTTTTTTTTTTTATCAATGGGTGGTCCACTTCATTGAGCAAGCACCTGACTGAAACGGTTTTGTGGGTCTGTCCTGAACGTTTGATACTCAACGTTTTATCTAACACTATAATGTTCCAAACTCTGATTATTGAGATTCAATAAATTAAAAACATTGCATAGTCTCAAGTCTAGTTGTTATAGCCTTCAACTCATATGCAAGAAGCTATGTCTAGCAGGGAAGTTGATCTTTGTAGATGTCCAAGCCCGAAGTGGCTGCAGTAACTGGACACAACCTGAGAGAGAATGAGTATGGTTTGGGTGGAATCAGATACTTATCGTGAACACATGGAGTCCAGCTATCATCTCCCCCAAGACCCATGTGTTTGTGGTCCAGATGCACCTGCACAGTTTGATTCCATTCAACTAACACTCAAAAGCTAACCAAATACAATTTGATGCTTAGATGCTTCTCGGATCAGGAGATTAAGGAAGAGAAACAGATTACTACCTCGATGTTTTGTCCTTTGATAAGATCCTCTTCATGCGTTGCACGATGAAGTTCGCCGGTTGTATAGTAACTAGCATTCATCTGCATTGGAGAGGAGCTACCATATGTAGAAGCATATATACCTACACCATCCTTGTTTCGGAATGTCACCCATCTAACATCTGTTCTACCTCCATTTTCTCCTGGAACAGTATAAGGGACATGCATTTCTCCAACATTTTGTTCATATATAGCCACATGGGCTGCTGCTTTTCGGTCTGGGTAACACTCAAATGGACCTTTGCCATACCATTCTACACGGTCCAGTGTTTTTTCGATGTGGAATTCAACACCTACTCGTGGTAGCGGTGGGAGATCAGAATTTGGTTCTACAAACCAACTGGTGATGATATTTCCGGAACCATAGATCAGATATGTCACATTGACTTTGAATAAGGCATCTGATTTAGAAGAGTCTGAAGCTGAAGAACCATGGTAAATGAACTCTAT
>CM071718.1:39262726-39282990 GCA_036630335.1 Physaria fendleri | reverse complement strand
GTAGGGAACGGGTTAAACTCCTGGAGAAATTCAGGTGAAACTCGAGGAAGCTTTTGAGCTCATCAATCACAAATGCCGAGAAACCTTCAGACTTCAGACCAATAGCTTTATTAAACATTGTTTACAAGGTAATTTCAAAGCTTATTTCTGGCAGGTTAAAGGATGTACTATCAACATTCATCTCGTCATCGCAATCCGCATTCTTCAAAGCTTATTTCTGGCAGGTTAAAGGATGTACTATCAACATTCATCTCGTCATCGCAATCCGCATTCCTACCCGGCAGACTGCTCTCAGAAAATGTTCTGCTGGCCACAGAAATCATCCAAGGTTATAACCATCGGAATGGTGTCTCCAAAGGAATGTTGAAGGTTGATTTAAGGAAAGCTTTTGACTCTATCAGATGGGATTTTATCATAGCTGTCCTTAAAGGTATTGGAGCCCTGTTTCGCTTTATAGAGTGGATATCGGAGTGCATGACTACGGCCTCGTTTTCAGTCATTGTAAATGGTGTTCCTAGTGGCTATTTTAGAAGCACCAAAGGACTGCGACAAGGAGATGCAATGTCTCCTTATCTTTTTGTATTAGCAATGGAAGTGTTCACAAAATTGATCCATTCAAGATTCATCTCTGGTCAAATAGGGTTCCATCACAGAACTGAAGTTATCCAAATCTCCCATATTATGTTTGCAGATGACGTAATGATCTTTTTTGATGGCACAAGCAATTCTCTCTATGGAATCATAGAAACGTTGGATGACTTTGCGTCTTGGTCAGGGCTGCATATGAATCAACAGAAAACAGAACTTTTCTATTCAGGTTTGAGCCAACTAGAAACCACTGCTATCAATAGATTCGGTTTCCCACTAGGCTCATTCCCGGTTAGGTATCTAAACATTTGTCCTGCCAAAAGGTTGCTTAAAGGAGATCCAAGCTTTGTGTGCCAGATTCTTATGGGGTGGAGATTACGAAAAGAAAGCACATCACAAAGTAGCTTGGGATACGGTGTGTTGCGACAAGAAGGAAGGTGGTTTGGGCCTTAAAAGTTATGTCCTCTGGAATACAACACTGTTGCTAAGATTTATATGGATGTTGTTTGATGATAAGAAACCACTACTTGCTTCATGGTACAATCATCACAACTTAACACGAGGATCATTCTGGAGCTTAACGGGTAGACAATCAGATTCCTGGATGTGGAAGCGGTTGCTTAAACTTAGGCCAATTGCAGCTGACTTTATTAGATGTGAAATTGGAAATGGTTTGAAGGCCAGCTTTTGGTATGATGTATGGACACCTTTTGGCCAACTGATCAAGTACATAGGTGATGCTGGTCCGTCAATGATGCAAATCCAAAAACACTCTAAAGTTGCTGATGTCTGTCCCGGAGACAGATGGAACCTCGCATCCTCTAGATCAGATAATGCTCTCAATTTGCAGATTCATCTCACTACAATTCCTCTACCTCTTCAATCTACGGTGGATGATTGTTATAGGTGGTATGTCAAAGGTGAATCTATTGATGTCTTCAGATCGGCAAAAACTTGGGAAGCCTTGAAACCAGTGCACAATGAAGTTACTTGGTTTGATAGTGTTTGGTTCAAGGGAGCAGTCGCAAGACATTCGTTCTTGTTCTGGCTAGTTCAACTAGATAGGTTACCTACAAGAACTCGCTTACTTTCCTGGGGTATGAATGTTTCACCATTATGTCTGCTTTGTAACAGAGCAAACGAGACCAGGGAGCATTTGTTTGTTGACTGTCCTTATGTCAAACACTTATGGGACGCAGCTTGGTTAAGAATTGGAGGGACTTCGTTCAACCTGCTTAACTGGCAAGAGGTTCTTAGCTGGCTCAAGATATCCCCACCATCGGCGCCTTCGATACTGCGGAAAATCATCAGCCAAGCCATTGTATATGCAACATGGAAGCAACGAAATAATCTCCTACATAATCAGATTCGTATACCGCCAGAAATGGTGTATATAGGTTCAAAGGGAGATTCGCAATGTTATAACCGCCAATAGCTCACGACGCCAGTTTAAAGAATTGATGCAGCTATGGATATAACTACATAGCCTCATTGTGAGGCTACTTACACATCCTTGTTTTTTAACTCTTTTTTTGGCAAGGGTCGTGTTGTATTAATAGTTCTTTCTTGTAACTAAACCTTTTCATATATATGATATTTACAATCTTATCAAAAAAAAAATCTTTGATTACCATAGGGACATACTAGGATAATCATCAACCCAATGTAATATATTAGCTAGAATAAACTTATAAAAGATTAGGAGACATGGTTTATAAGCAAATGAATGAACCCACAAGCCAAATGCTCAGATGAATATTCTATAACATTGCACAAAAAAGCCATTATGAGGGATACATGCATAGTGTTATAATCTTATAATTTGCAACAAAGAAACTAAAATCTTTAATTTTTAAGCAAATGAAGAAGAAGAAAGTATATAGCTAATTAATTTTTATTAGTCAATGTATTTTGTTTTCATCACGCCATCAAATTTGTAATTTTTTTTAACTATATTCATTTTGGCATTCTGGTTGAGTTATATACTCCCAATGAATCTAGAATCAATAGGTGTGTAGGGTAAAATGAATCTAATGTACAAAACTGTACATAATAGAAAAAGAAAAAGAATCAGATACCTTTTGAAGAGGACAAAGGGTTGAGGAAAGAGGGAACATGATGGCCTCCATGCCTAACCCGAATCAGATACCTTTTGAAGAGGACAAAGGGTTGAGGAAAGAGGGAACATGATGGCCTCCATGCCTAACCCTTCCCTCATCATCAGCTATAACTAAAGAAAAATAAGATAGACTGAACCAAATCTCTTGAAAGTCTCTCCATTACAAAAGTGTCTCATTTTAATAATCTCTTGTTGGATTTTCACAATATGGCAAACAGATGACGCATGCTTACGCCAGCACCTCTCATTATTGTCCAAACTACTTTTCAAGATGTATTTGTGTTTGTACTTTGTAGACATAAAATATTTACAAACAAAAAAATTGGATCAAAACATTTAAAATGTTTAACCTAGTTATTAAGATGAATTTGTTTTACTGATTCAGATAAAATAATGGGTGGTCCTAGAAACATCGTCAGCAACAAGAAAATAAGTGTAATCGCTTAGATGAAGGGATTAAAATAATGAAGTGTTGTGTTGGTCCAGGAATCGAAAGTATAATGCATGCATGTATTAGTCATTTCAGTGGGAATGATTCTTGCGTGGAGAAACCATTAGGGTCCATCTTGATTCTTTCCTCCTCAGACTTATTATTATTATTGTTTTAAATTTGCATACGTAATTAAATTTTCTATCTTCTTTAGTAATAAAGAAGTAAACAGCATAAGAGGCACGGGGAATGATTTCGCATCGAATAATATATTACCTCATTAATAAAGAAGTAAACAGCATAAGAGGCACGGGGAATGATTTCGCATCGAATAATATATTACCTCATATGTACCAAACAAACTCATACAAATCAGAATACTCTTCTTATTGAGTTATTGTTTAATATAGTACTACTATAGTGGATAACACGATCGAGATTGATTCTGGATTTGGTTTCTTGGCTCGAGGCACATCCTTGTTCTTATACCACGCATCATCTCTTTTCTCAACATGCGCTTCTCTCTTTTTTAAATAAAAAAATAAAAAAAATCTTTGAATTAATATCATTACTGAATAAATAGGATTGACGTTATATTATTGTCCGAGTTAAATCTTTCGTCGTATTTATTTTTAAAAAATATATTATAAATTTGTGGCAATATCCATAATCTTTTAGAATGAAAAGAAATAAAACATAAATATGAGATACGAGAAGATCATTTTCGAGTCAGATTCTCAGGTTGTGATAGCAGCTCTTCAGAATTCTTTGAACTGTCCAAGATTTGCTACCTTTGCCTCTGAGATACACGGCATCCTTCATAGAAGGCCATTGCAGATTACTTTCCAGTATGTATCTCGGGAGCGGAACGTAGCAGCTGATGCATTAGCGAAATTTGCTCTTTCTTATCACTTTTATTTTGGTTCAATTGATAATTTTATACCTACGTGGCTCCAGCCCTTTATGAATTGATTTGGTTTTGTTTGGATATTTGATTTTGGCAATTTGAATGAAGATTTGTTGATAAAAAAAAAACATAAATATTTATACGCAAAAAAAAGAAAGGATAAATGAGAAAGATTATTGGGAAGAGAACATGAGATAGTGATGAATTAACATAAGGTGTGTAGTGATGAATTAACATAAGGTGTGTGAAGAGAGTGGGCCTCTTTAATCAGTTAATTATACATATTTGGATATAAACTTATGCGCATGATACAGTAGCACTCAATTTATCCTCATTAGTCTCATCTTCCCCTACTACCATTTTTTTTTCATGCTCCATCTACTTAAAACAATTAAACCAGATAATTTATAGCAAACATTGCTATTCTAAAAACTAAAATATCAGAATGAAATAAATGTTTCTAACTTTTCAAATATCAGAATGAAATAAATGTTTCTAACTTTTCTTTTATCTCTTGCAGGGTGGACCCAGAAACAAAATTTATTGGGTGCAAAATGACTTCAGCTAGGTTTGAACTCATTATCCTGGACAAGAGTGGGTGCAATCTCTCACAGAATTTACCATTTCGCCACAAAAAGATGAGATACCCTTCAACAACAACATTAATATTTAGAAAAGTAGTAGGTGCACTTGCCCCCACACCTTTACACGTAGATCCACCCCTGATCTCTTGCATTTATTTTATTTGAAGGTTGGAAACCTTAGTTATTTCTAATAACTTGTTAAGTTTTCGTGGCGCTTATATTAAATTTTAATTAAATTTTTTTTTTTGGCTTCTGCATAAGTTATCCCAGAAACTCGAATTCAATGTTTACGCTATATTGTGGTCTAAAATGCAAAGGCACATAAACATTTGGTTTCATCAAAACACAATCTACACTTAAAAAAATTGCAACTATAATGAAATAAAAATCTACACTTAAAAAAATTGCAACTATAATGAAATAAACGACAAAAAAAAAATAATAAATAAAAACGTTGTATAAGCGGAGTTGTCACCGAGAGGAGTGACTTAAGTAGGGTCACCATGTTCACATGTCACTGTCTTAAGAAATCAAGACTTGTTACTCGTGGGACCTCACTTTCCTCTCTTGCCCTATTTTTAGGGCGCACTTCCAATGATGCTATAAGATTCTCACACTTCTGTGGGGTCCCTTTTCCAGGTTGGCAGTTCCATCCAAATTATGGACCCCACAACATATATTTTGAGAACCGAGCAGTTCCATCCAAATTATGGACCCCACAACATATATTTTGAGAACCGAGAATAGAACTCGTATCGGTATGGATGAGGTAACTTTCATATCTTTGGCGATAACTTAAAAAAAAATAAAAGAACTGTTCAGACACAAGATTATTAATAGGGCTGTCAAGTTGGACAAATGTCCATGGACATGACCCGTCCATTTTGTATTTTGTCAAGTTGGACGGAGATCAGTTGGACGTATGTCCAGTTGGACGTATGACCACTTGGACGCATATTTAATTGGACATGGACACAAATGGACACAACGTCTATTTGGACATTTATCTTTTGATATGATTATCTTATCCACTAATTAAAATGTCTTAAAAAAATATTTTTAAAATATAAAAATATTAAGCCATATCTTTTGATATGATTATCTTATCCACTAATTAAAATGTCTTAAAAAAATATTTTTAAAATATAAAAATATTAAGCCATAAAATTAACCGCAAAAATTGAAACTGTAATATTCTTGGAAACAATATGGATATGTAATTTCAACGCTAAATAACTATAATTTTCATACAAAAAATGTATAACCGTAATTTTCCGCCAAAAAATGTTAAACCGTTATTTTCCACCAAAATTTGTGGAACTGCAATTTTTCCACCAAAAAATGCGAACCAGCTATTTTCCACCAAAATTTGTGGAACTGCAATTTTCTCGCAAAAAAAATGAAATCGACCGAATTTTTTGCCAAAAAAATACGAAATATTAATTTTCCCGTCAAAAAAGTAAAAAACCGTAATTTTTCCGTAAAAAATACGAAAAATTAATTTTTCCGTCAAAAAATACGATCGTAGTTTTCCGGCCAAAAAATACGATACCGTAATTCTCTAGAAAAAAATTCTGGAAATTTCCCGCCAAAAATGAAACTATAATTCTGCTATTAAAAATACGAAACTATATTTTTCTGCTCAAAGATATAAAACCGTATCAGTCCAAAAAAAAAGATTTGTAGTTTTGTTTTGTTTATTGTAAACATTTGAACGTCCATGGACATGCCCAATTGGACATATGTCCAGTTGGTCTTGTGTCCAAATAGATATAGTCAATGTTGAACATGGACATGACCGTCAAAGATAATTATATGTCTAGCTGGACATGTCCAATTGGACAAATGTCCGCCCAATTGACACCTATAATTATTAACAACGTCATAGCATATGATTTCCTAAAATAAATACTTATATAGGATACTTAAAAAAGGGGTTAATGGTTTAAATTGTGTAAGGTCCACAGTTTGATAATTGATCTAGATAGATACAATACGGAGGCAGCAAGTAGATGGTACTTTGAACAACTAGGACTGAGTAAAGTGAGTAGAAAGTGTACTTTGAAACTTGAATAGTGAATTCTGAAAATATCAGTAAAGGGAGATGATAAATTCCGCACGCCGGCTTTCAAACAGTACAACAAGCTTAAAAGAAGATAGAATTTTATATGGAGAATTGCTTTTTTGGTTTCGCAGACATTTTTAAAAAAATACTACTCCCTCCGTTCCTTTTTATTTGATTTTCTAGCCTAACATTCTAGTTTTCACAATATTTGATTTTCACTAATTAATTAGTTTTAAATAATGTATTGGCACTAAATCTATTACCTAAACTGATTTCTATTGGTTGTTGAATAATTTAATATATTAATGTAATTAAAAAGTAATATAATCATTATGTTTCTTGTTTTGTGTGTAAGAGGGTAGAAAATAAAATAAAATGGAACAGAGGGAGTATAAATCGTTGAATGTCTTTTTATTATATTTAAATATGTAAGGTTAAATTGAGTCACGTGGTGCAACTATGTAATGGATATGCATGTATGATACAATGTATTTCAAAGTTTAACTCCATTGCTCCATTGACTTTCATTAGCTCAATTTTTCAAAAGCTAACATGATGTGTTTACCCCAAAAAGATCACAAACCTTTGATGCTAAACTAAAGAAACTACTCATATTATAATCTATTCTACATAGTAATATCAATTAGGTCCGTGGCTCGCGGGCTTGGACCGCTAAGGCCCTAATGGATGGAGACTTGGACATAATATTTTCTGTCCATATAAAGGCGGGCCTCGCGGGTCAGCCCGTTGCGGTTCCATATAAAGGCGGGCCTCGCGGGTCAGCCCGTTGCGGTTCGCGGGCTTTGCGGGTCGGTCCATTGCGGGCTTGCGGTTGCGGGTTTGCGGGTTTTCCCGCTAACTTTTTTGTAATTAATTTTTTTTTTAAATATGATAGAAGTTGTTATTAATATAAGATTTTCATATAAACATCATTCAGATTTAATTATATTATATCTAAATTATGTAAATAATGATAACAACTAATCTTATATGTAAATATTTAATAATAATTTATTATAAGAAATGGTAAGTTATTTTTTAATAGTTTAAATTAAAATTTACGTGATAAGTTTAATTTTGATGACATTTATTACCGAACAGATTTTAGTTTTATATAATAAAAACGATAATATATGAAAAATTATGAATTTTTTTTGTGAAACATGAAAAATTATGAATGTATAAAAATAAATTCAAATGTCAAACATTGTTATTATGAATTTGGATAAATCGATAATAGATATAGACTTAGATAATAAAGTTTTTGTATAAATATATTTGCTTATATATAAATTAGATTAATTATTTATAAGAAAATTATATTAACTTTGAATCATCATTATTTATAGATCATTATTTATAGATATGATAACTATTCATAAATCAATTAATCTGATTTTTAAAATAAATCAAATTAGATTACTTTTGTGATCTGATATATTCTACATATTTTAAAGATAATAAGAAAAAATTCAACAAAAATCGTAAAATAATTTGGGTTCATAAATAAAAATAAATCAAATTAGATTACTTTTGTGATCTGATATATTCTACATATTTTAAAGATAATAAGAAAAAATTCAACAAAAATCGTAAAATAATTTGGGTTCATAATTAATATTTTTGACTCTTAAAATCATATTTTCTTAAATTTATGCGAATATTCAAAACAAATTGAAGTCGGATTTTTTTGTTATTACGTTAACAAACTTTAATTTAAACAAAAATGAAACCATAATTCTGCTATTAAAAATAAGAAACTATATTTTTCTGCTCAAAGATATAAAACCATATTAGTCCAAAAAAAAAGATTTGTATTTTTGTTTTGTTTATTGTAAACATTTGGACATCCATGGACATGCCCAATTGGACATATGTCCAGTTGGTCTTGTGTCCAAATGGACATAGTCATTGTTNTGTGGGACTAGTCTCTATTAATTTAATAATATTTTGGAACCTTGAAGCTTAAGAGATCAAAGAGAACTTAAAAACATAAGACTTTCTAGATTTTGTTCCATATCTCTTCCTTCTTTTTCTTTATTATTTTTTTTTGGCAAGACTCTGCCTTATCTTGTTCTCGATATATATTATAAGGTTTGAATGTATATTATAAGGTTTGAATATCGTTTATAATATACACACCTTTCAAAGCTTTTCTTACAAAAACAAAACAAAACATTTGTCAAAAGCTTTTATCAAACAAATTAATAATGACAAAGAAGCTGTCAACATCTGCTTAGTCAAACTTTTGACTTTGAATCTATAACCTCACCGACAGCACCACAAACATCGACTTTCTCCAATTCTATAAATATTAAGCTCAGCATAGCAATTATCAACACAACTAGAGATTACCAAGAAAGAAAGAAAAAAGAAGAAGAAGAATGTCGTCTGAATGTCCTGGTAAGGTTTCTTATTCCTACAGCTATGTGTGGATTAAGTTTTCTTTTTTTTATTTGTCAAATGATTAATGATCTCTATAACAGATTATATAGGGAAGAAGAAGAAGAGCTCGTGGCCGGAGCTAGTGGGAACAAACGGAGACTATGCAGCATCGGTGATAGAGAGAGAAAACTCGAGTGTCAATGCTGTTGTGATATTGGAAGGAAGTCCAGCGACACAAGACCTTAGGTGCGACCGGGTCAGAGTTTGGGTTAATAAGAACCGTATCGTTGTTATAACTCCTGTCGTCGGTTAGATTTACTATGCGTTGTATGAATAAAGAAAGCTACATATGGTAATGATCATGTAACTATAAAAGTTATCGTTTGGTTGAATAAGGTCGGTGCTCGTTTACTGATGATCAAATATATTAATAATTTGTCAAAGCTTTTTTACTAAACAAATTAGTAATGTCAAAGAAACAATCAAAATATGCTTCGTCAAACTTTTGACTTTTAATCTATATAACCTCACCTACAGCTCCACAAACATCGACTTTTTCCGATTCTATAATTCTATAAATATTAAGAGCTCAGCATAGCAATAGTCATCAAAACTAGAGATTACCCAAAAATAAAAAAAAGGAAAGAAAGAAGAAGAACAATGTCGTCTGAATGTCCTGGTAAGTTTTCTTGTTCCCATAGTTATGCGTGGATTAAAAAAAAAGAGTAATATACATATTATGTTCGATTAGTTAATTATGCATAAAACATAAAATGGAGTTGATGTTTCAAACATTACAGCTTTTGATAATTTTGACGTGTATCTTTCGAGGTGTATATATTATGGTCAAGCCAAAATATTGATTAATAAACTGTATAGGGAAGAAGAAGAGTTCGTGGCCAGAGCTGGTGGGAACAAATGGAGACTATGCAGTATCGGTGATAAAGAGAGAAAATTCGAGTGTCAGTGCTGGCGTGATTTTGGAAGGAAGTCCAATAACCCACGACCTTAGGTATGACCGGGTCAGGGTTGTGGTTGATAAGAACCATATCGTCGTTTCAACTCCTAAGATCTGCTAAGATTTACTATGCGTTGTATGAATAAAGAAAGCTACATAAGGTAATGATCATGTAATAAAGTTTCGTTTGTTTGAATACCCAAATGGTTTGGATTGATAGGAACCGTATCGTCGTTACAACTCCTATCGTCGCCTAGATTTAGTGATTTGCTATGCGTTGTATAAATAAATAAATAAATAAAGAAAGGTACATATTGTAATGATCATGTAATAATAAAAGTTATCGTTTGCTTGAATAAGTTTTTCGGTGCTCGTACACCCCAATCTGAATCTAAGATCTCAAAAGCTGTATATGCTCCTTTAACGTTTCGTTGAGTCTTACAAGTCTTCTCTCGTAGATTTAAATGCTTTGCTCTTATAAAATTCATAGATACAACCAAAAAAATAATTAATTAATTGATACTATCAATTGCTACAACTTGCCATTGAATGTTAATTTGGCCTGTAAAATTCTCGTATGAATTTTTCTATCTTTGATAAAATTTAACATTCATACGAGAAAAAACACCTTGGAATTGTAATCTTCGTTTCAGCTGGTCTTTGAACATGAAGGTGCGCCTATGTATCAAGTTTTATGTAGTTAATTTTTTCAATATTGGTATATTTTGATATTCACATCACGGCCAGTTAAATTGTTTTGTCATAACAAATAGTTCATGTATTGTCCATCATTTACTCAAAGATATGTATAAGAAGCTTCTTGTATCTTTGTCCTGTACTGTCTTATTCTTACAACTTCATTGTCTTCTACTCTTGCTTTTCATCTATGCTTCAAAAAGTTACCTGCAACATCATGTACTAACATGATTATGGTGGCCACAAAGTAAGCTCAGTGGCCTCTCTTAAGCTTTTCTGAGACAAGTATACACGTGTCTAAAAGGTTTAATTCGGTCATAAAGTCAGATTTGGTTCGAGATAGTCCTAAAGGGTTATTATTCGAAAAAAGCGTGTTAGATTCCTAAATTTGACAGAGTAAACATGTGTCTATAAAAAAATTCCGAAAACTAAACCAGTAAAGACATATAAAAGAATCAGATACTATTACATTTAACGATCAATAAAAAGTAAACATAAAGAACAGCTTAGTTACTAGTCATAAGAAACCTGAAAAAATAAAGAGAGATAAAGACGAAACAAAGATACTGAGTATTAGAAAGAAAAAAAAAAAACCCCAAGTCTTTAAGTTAGATTCTCTATGCTTCTGGAATTGAGTAGATTCTCTATGCTTCTGGAATTGAGTTATTATTGTTGTTGCTGGTGCTGGTTTCATCCTGCTCGTTCTCACCAGACATTTCCTCAAGAGACTTACCTTTAGATTCAGGAACCAACAATGTAAAAAGCATCCCTAGAAGATTAACCACACCCAATACAATAAGTGAGTTCTTAACTCCAATGCCTGGAGGATATCCATGTTCTGTCTTGTTCTTGTCAGGACTTTGTGCTAAGTACAAGAAACCAAATGCACCAACCATAGCTCCTAATTTTCCAGAAGCTGCGGAGATTCCATGGCAAGTTGATCTAAACCTAGCCGGGAAGATCTCAGCGGGTACTACGAAAGTTGTTGCATTGGGTCCAAAGTTAGCGAAGAAGAATGTTAAAGAGTACATAACCACGAATCCGATTCTGTTCTCCTTGTGAGTCCAATGGTCGTACGGAATAGCTAGTGCGAACATAAAGACAGTCATGAAGAAGAAACCCATCATCTGTATCGCGAATCTACCTATCACATCGATGAAGGCTACAGTGAACCAATAACCAGGTACCGTACTACACAAGGCAATTAGGGTTTGCGCACGAGCGATCTTGAAAACCTCTTGAATAGCGTTCATAGTTGCTGCCGGAGGAATCCACCCAATCGCACTGAAAATATCTTTCTGGAAAAGGTTCTGACTGTAAAAGGCAATGTCTAGTAAGAACCAAGTGCTTGTAGTTCCAAGCAAATGAAGACCATGGCGTTTCATGAATTCTTTGGAGAACAAGCCATATTGAGTAGACTTATCTTCTCTTTCTTGTTGTTGCTCTGCTTGAATCTCAACTTGCAAAACCTTAGACATGTTTGAAGCCGCTAGCTTCGTGTCCTTGGCCACCAGAGCTGTATACCTCGCGGTCTCAGGCATCTTGGACCGCGAGTAATACGTCATTGCAGCGGGAACAGCACCAACCGCTAGAATAATCCTCCACACATAATCCGCTTGAGGAACCGTGGATCTCAAGGGATCGTCCTTATAAGATGGAGCCGGAAACTTAGCTTCAAAAGCTGCAGCCACAATGATGGCAAAAATCCCACCAGTCAAGATCCCAAATCCTTGCATAGCAAAAACCGCAGCTATAAACGCACCACGTGTCTTTTTATTAGCGTATTCGGACATAATTGTAGCAGATAATGGATAATCACCACCGATACCAAAACCTAGCCAGAACCGGAAGAAACATAGAGTAGTCATCACTGCTTTAGGTTTACTCCCAAAAGATAAACCTGAGACAGAGGCCGAAACATTCAAAAAAATTGAAATGGTACTTCAATTTATAGAGATCCATATAAATGTTAAAATACAAATATTACTTAAAAACAAAAGAATTATTCAATTGAAGAAATCATAGTATTGTATAAATTTTATTTTTATTTATATATAAATTTATTTTATAAAAACAAAATTATACAAATCAAGATGAATGATCTTTACCTAGAAAAATTAGTTTTCAAATATGTTAAAATAGTTTTATTTTTAAGAAGAAAAAAAAAAGAATATTGTAACCAATTTTTAAACTTTACTTTTTACTATACTAATTAATTTAAAATTAGGTTTTGATAGTGACCCAAAAAATTTGGAGAATTTTAGAGACCGGTTCTAACCTGAAGCAACAGAGCAAATGACCATGACCATAAGGGTCATACCATAAACTTTTTTCCTCCCAAGCTTATCACCAAGCCACCCAAAAAAGAGCTGACCAGCGAGTGTACCACAAAAGGCAACACCATTAACAGCAGATGAGACATTAGGAGGAAGTGTTCCTGGCTTCTCTGCACCCTCGACATGGTAGTAAATCCGACCAAGAAGCTTAGTGACGAGAGAGATACAAAAGAGATCGTAAGCATCGGTGAAAAATCCCATTCCGGCGATTATAATGGCCGTGAAATGGTACCATTGTGTTTTGGCTACATCGAGTGCGTTTAGAACGTGAAGTTGATCACCTGCCATTGCACTCTTATTCTTTTTTTTTTCTCTGTGTTAACATAAAGAAACACACATTGATTAGTTCTTATATTAATATTATAAGAAAAAACGTTATTTCTGCTTATGGTTTCTTGTTCAAAGCATCTTTGTCTTTTGTGTTCATTCCCTTTGACCCTTTGATTTAAAAATAGCTAACATAACCAAAATAGTAGTTACCCTTTTGAATAGCATCAACAACATCATCACACAGTTATCAATGAAAATTATGTATTTACATAATTTTCATTGAAGAATTTAGAAAAATAACAGAAAATGGTTACCACTTACATCTAGATTCTAATGTTTTTCCCGGAACCTATCCATCGCAAAAATCAACTTTGAACATTAGCAGAAACTTGATTTTTGAGTTAAATCAAAAACATGTCACATATAAGATTTTTTACTAATCTATGTAGATACTAGGCATGCAACACACATTCTACAATCTACAGTTTACAATAATTTTGATCAGTAAAAACCAATTACTGAATCTATTGCTTGGTCTACCATGCAAACAACAATAAGAAATGTAAAATAAATTCATGAATAAACGTAATAAAATAAAGAAGAAACTTACAGAAATAACAACTTGATTTTACTTTATGTTCTCACAAAAGACACTCTTATGAGAAGAAGAAGAAGAAGAAGGAGAAATTTTGTTTTTTATGTTTTTTTGTTTCAGAAACTGAGTGTAAGAAATAAGAAATAGGTAAGTGGTAATGAAGGAGAGACATCGTAGCGAAAGGCTACTTATAAGTGAAACTCTTTGACATATTCTTGTGGAATATTCTTCTGACCACGACATCGTTTCTTCTCTTTGACTTCTTGTTTTCTTCTTTTAGGAGGAGACAACACATCACCATTGGTTTTGTTTTACTGTTTTATTATTATTTTGTTTTGGAAATTGTTTTACTGTCTATTATAGTTTTTTTTTTTTTTTTTTTTCTTAAAAGAAAATTTTTAATATTTACGCGGTTATACAGTCATTTAAGTTATAAAATTCGGATATGTAAGCTGTCATTTTTCTTTTATTGGTAATTGATCCGAAATTAGTGCTGATTAAGAGAAAGAAAATTAAATTACCAGACAGGAAGATATTATTTGTGGTCATAAATAGTAGAAAATTTTGAAGATTTTTCTTTACTTTTATACATTATGTGTATAAACATTAATTGGTTGTATTTCCTATAATGACTTTGTAAATAGAGAAAAAAATGATATTAAATAATAGCAAAAAAATAATAATATATATAATGAAAAGATAACTAAAAACCATCACAATTTTAATTTGGTATTGTTAACAAGTCAAAAGAAAAATAAACAGTTTTTTTAATATATTCCTAAAACGACGTAGTTAAAGATGACAAGAATAAGCCAATTGTAACACTCAGTGAGAAAGGGAGGGTCTAGTAAAATGATCAAGACTCGTTTGAATCTACAAATTTTGAGAAGCTAGTACCGAAAAGGAGGTTCAAGAACAAAAACTCATAGTCATTACTCTTCAATCCTGACATCTAAGTAAGAAGGTTGATTAAAAGTATTCTACCAGAAAAAAGATAGATTAAAAGTAATGGATCATACACTTTCCAAAACACAAAAAATGATTCTAACTAAAATCTTTAAGTAATTGGATTGTTTGAAGTGTAATAGTATTTGGAAACAACTTGAAGAGAGACAAGACAACATACGTACCACAACACCTAGTGTTAGGTGATGTTGGTCAAAAGATGATCAATGTTTATTATTAGAAAGTGGTAATTGTCTCACATCGGAAGTTGGGACAATTATTCACTAGTATATAATGAACTTGGACCACTTCACTTATTGCCGATTGGTTTTGAGTTGGATGCCCATGATTCCTAATATTCATGTTCTTGTATTAACTTCATTTGTTTTAATTTTTATCAAAACATGATCTATGTAAGACTTACAATTTAAGGATTTACGAAATCAAACCCAAGATTATACTAATCTTATAACCCAAACAAAATGATTCATTAGGCTTGAATGTGTGGGATATGCTTAGATTATGAAACTAGTTCATAAGACGTGTTCAACTACAATCTTTTTTTTTGTCAGGACGTTCAACTACAATCTATATTCACAATATACACAAGTTTCTTGTCTCATGTGAATCCTCCTTTGAGAGCTTTGCTTGCTCTCTGAATCGCTCTTGCGACTCTCCATATTTCATGCTCAATCACTCCCGCTGATGCGTTTATTGCTATCGCGTCTCTCTTGCGACTCTCCATATTTCATGCTCAATCACTCCCGCTGATGCGTTTATTGCTATCGCGTCTGCTATTCCTGGGAAGAACCCCAGCTTGTTCTCTGGTTCAGCCGAGGGTCCATACACCTATGCATAAAACACCAAACAAGGTCACATGAGGCTTGAAACAATGGTGAAATCTGATTGTTATGTTCTAGAGTTTACTCACAAGATGCTTGAACCATTCCTTTCCTTTTATCCCTTCTGCATCCAAAAACCCTCTCTCTACAAGCATCAACCTGTCATTCAGCTCTCTTCTTTCCGACACTGCTGCAACATCATCTTTGCTATATCCTTTCTCGTTTAATTTCTTCAAATCAACCACCAAAAATGTGAGACAAAGAAGAGATATATTAAGGTTATACATTAATTATTTGAAACCTTTGCTTCATCCGTGACTTCTTGAGTAACTAAAGCGAAATCTTGTATCGCCATGTTTAAGGGCTGAACAGAGACTTTCCCATCTAAGAGATTGCTCAATGTATCTCTATGTGCCTGAACCATTACAAAAAACATAGCCTCGGTTTCCTTTTGTCTTAAAAGGGGTAAGTATAAGAATGAACCTCCAACTGTTCTGCGTAAGAGATATAATCGAATGGTATGATTGGCTCATCAGCCAAGAGCATTCCTAGAAGTCCCCAGATTCCAGACACTAAGAACACACAGACAAGAGTTAATTATCTTCATAACATCCATGAAAGTTAATATCAGACCAAAAGAGAGAACTAAAAGCATTACTAGCAACGTGGCGATGAAACAATGGATCTGCATTGTGGATCATCCAATCATAGGAGTCAAATGCAGTGTGATAGACCGGATAATCTGAAAGACGGTGATCAGCAGAACATACATTATTGGTATTACTTGCATCGAGAGACATAAAGAATCAAGTTCTGATTATACCTGCTCCATAGTACATGTCTATAGATGGTATCCCGGCATGATGAAGAAACCCCGAAAAATCAGAATCTACTCTACTAAGCCTCTGTATCTGTAGTCCATTGAAACTATACTATGAGCTGTATGAAGTATATGAGCTTCTTTAGAAGGATAATGTCAACTCACAATGTTATTCTGAGACTTAAATGTCTCTTCCACTGTCAAGCCTACTACATCAGGATCTTGTACCTGAACACACAAAGATGGGAATGAAAACAAGAGACTAAGACATCAAATAATGCTTGAGAATACCCTCCACTGTGATACCAGCTTCAATGCTTCTACAAGAAGACCGTCTAATTGCGGAGTTGCACTAGCGAAAAACCCAGGCCCTTGGACCGCACAATCTACATTAAGATAAGCTACAGCACTTGCACCTAAGTTAAGAACATTTTCTTCAACCCATTCAGTTGATCCAATCTATAAAAAGACACAAGCGGTTTAGAAAAAAAAAACATCATAAAGATTCAACCTTTTTCCAAGTTTACTGATTACAAAACTACAAACCATTCCAAATTCTTCAGCATCCCAACTACAGAGGAGAATGGTCCTACGTGGTCTCCAACCAGATTTAAGCAACAAAGCGAATCGTCGAGCTATGTCAAGTAAAGCTGAAGTACCACTGTTTGGATCAACAGCTCCATATGTCCATGCGTCTCTATGGTTCCCAAGAATCACATACCGATCTGGTTCTTCATTACCGGTTATTGTAACCACAACATTGTGAATGTTCTTCATTTTCATCTCCCCCTACAGTTAAAAAAACTTCAACTTGAGCTCAAAGATTCAAACTTCCGAATCAGATCCCAAAAGAATCCGAATGATTAAGCTACAACAGTAATCTCCAAATTGGGGTTTAATTTGAACAAAACCAAAATTTCGGAAACTAATCGTGTAACGGAAAATTACAAAAGTCAAACGAAGAAATAATAACGGAAATTGCAAAATTTTCAGTTAACCTGATACGTCATGTTAATAACGGTCCCTCCAGGGCCAACCCGTTGACCCGATCCAACCCGACCCGAATTCCGCCATTCAGCCGGAGCTTTAACACCGCCGAGAGAAGCCAAAATGATCTCAGCATTACGAAGAGACAAAGGCAAAGATGGAATCTTTGGGAATCTCCGAGAAACCAAATCATCATCCAAACTAAGCTTTTCTCCTCCAACAACTCCGGACCAACCCGGACTAACCGGATCTCCGATTCCTCTCATAACAGTACCTCTCTCAACACCACCAAATCCACCACCGTCGTTCTCTGCGTATATTAGCACTCCAAGCGCACCTTTAGTCTCAGCTATTTTCACAATTCCACCTCTTCCCAAGTTTTCACCTTTCTTCACTAAAACCACACATCCTTCAACACTCACTCCGATTAACTCAAGCGCACGATAATCTCTCTCCTCGCCGTGATTCACGAACACCACGTTACCTTGAACAGACCCAGATGGTGAATAAGCGTGATAAGGCCTAACAACCGAAGAATCTCCATCATTTAAGTAAAACTCCGTCGTCGTCGTGTTGCTAAAATGAGCCGTGACGGAGATATGCGTAGGATAAGATAACAAAGCTTCGTATTCAGCGACATGGGTATCAAGTCCGAGACTTTGGAAATGGTTTAGGACGTAGTAGAGAGTGTCTAAAGAGGGTTTAGTTCCGGCGAGGTGAGGATGACGGGTTAATTCGTAGAGGTAAGATGAGATAGTGGCGTTAGAAGCGGAGGAGAGAAAAAGGCGGCGGAGATTGAGGGCATTATGGGTATTTCGAGAAAATAGGAGAGGTGTGACGGCGTTTGGGTGGTGGATAGTGTAGAAAGTGGTGACGAAGAGGATGATGATGAAGAGGTAAGAACAGAGTGGTGGTGGGTAGTGTCGGAAAGGGAATATTGAAGTTCCGGTGACGGTGGGTCTGGTGGTGAGAGGCTGTGACATTGGAAAGAGAGAGAGAGGAGGAGTAAATTGTTTTAGTAAGTATAGTGGGATGAGGCAAAGTTAGTATTTTTAGTATTTAGGTATTTCTGAATCATCTTCTTCGTCTCTTTTTTGATGTATTTGTCTTCTTCGTCTTTAATGTGTATTTGTCTTGGTCAAACTCTGTAATTAATCTCCAAGATAAAGACTCATTTTTTGTGTAATTACGAGAAATTGAATTTTGGATATGGAATAGTGTATTGTCTAATTGAAAATCTAAAGCTTTTAAAATCGAATTATATTTTTTCCAGCTAAATTATGCGAGTGGGGTGACCAGTCGAGTGATGAAAAGCTGCAAAATTGAGAGAGAACAAAAGAGAAGAAAAAAGTTAGTAGTGGTGGGTGCTTAAACAGTTTTATATTTTTTTAAATTTTTTTAATACAAGTATATTTTTTAATTTTCTGTTTTTATACTCATTTTTATATTTTTATTCGTGTAATGGGTCAAGTTTGAAGTGATTCCATTTTAATTTTTAAATAATTTAACATTAGCATATTACTCATTATATTCCACTAATAATAAAATTATATTTCTCCTCCAACCTTTATAGTTTATACCAAAAATATTGCATAAAGTTTTGTAAATGTATGTTAGTTTGTTGTAATGAAATGGGATTTAAATTTTTTTTTTTTTGGTCTGCTTACATATACATAAGTATTAATCAGTTTGTTTATTTATTTATTGACATTGTTAATCATTTTTCTTGTATAGGTCTACTCGTGAGGGGCAATGCTTACAATTTTGTAAGCTTTTTACTTGGCTTGGCTGTAATAAAATTTCTGGTATTTAGTTTACTAGAAACAAATATCCAGTAAAATAAGTCTATGCCAAAAATTTCGAAATTTATAAGGAATTATTTCGCAATATTTTTTTTTTTTTTTTTTTTACTTTTTAATAGATTATAGATATTTTTTGGATAATAAATCTATTTTTCTTCGGATAACAGATATATTGTAAGCAACAAGTAATGAATGTTTTTAACAAAAAAAAAAATTTTATTTAAATTAACAAAAAAAGTAATGAATGTTTTTATAAATAACATATGTTTTTATACCAATAACCAAAAACGAATAATGAGAAATAAGTAATGGTGTAGGTAATGCAAATTTTTTGATTTCTACTTGCTACTTGTAAATAATAATGGAACCCAATTTATTATTTGGGTATAGCATGGGTGCTTGGCAAGACGAATATGATAGATGTTGTATAGCATAGTGCTTCGAGATTGCATAGGAAAGATAAAGTTCTCGGGTACAAAGACTCTTTCCAAGTTGTTGTTACCACTCAACGCGGAAGCTTTGCCACTTACTTAGGCGGTTAAGCATATGGAAAATATGGACTACGATAAAGTGTTTTTCGAAATTGATTTTAGCTCCTCAATAAAGGCGATACATAGTCCGACAACATGGCCTCAACTTCACATTTATACCATGGAAATTCATAAAAACAGCACACGAGAGAAAAAGCAAAACAATTTCCACGAAGTATATCAGAAGAACATCAAGATAGTCGACAAACTAACAAAGTATGCGAAAGATTTATCTTTGTATTTAGGTTCTATAGATATTTTGGTCCCACTTTGACTTAGTCTATTTTTGGATCAAACAATATGATTATTTTTTAGCCCGAGCGATCGTGGCGCGTTGATTAAGGACGGGGTCAGGTGGCTACCACCATCTGGGTTCGATCCGCGGCCAACGCGAACTTTATTCAC
>CM071718.1:39241205-39255534 GCA_036630335.1 Physaria fendleri | reverse complement strand
CTCGTATTGTTCTTGCAAACACATGGCAGATTTTCTAAAGTCTAATGTCTTCTTACTCATTACCGGTTGAATAATTTTTCTTGCAGAACTTTTGAAACATATAAGTACAGTTTTGTTATGTTTATAGAGAGAGCTTCTAGGGGCACGATTTGATACAACAGAGTAAACTTTACTATAGTTGTCGAGGACTCCAAAAGATACTAGAGGCCTCTTCATGATCTGGATTCGTGAGAGATGTTAGGTGTGGATTCGTGTCATTTAGATTTTTATTTTCATTGTATAGATTTTTGTGTACCTTTTTAATCTCCAAATTAATACTACATCTGTTCCTTAATATTTGATACTTTTTTATTCCACAATAATTAATTTTAAATTTTTTTCATTAGATTGTATATTTTCAAGAACAATTAAGTATTGCAAATTAAATTTGTAAAATAGTATTGGTGATTATGGTTGAAAATGATTAATGTTTAGTTTTGTAATGTTTAGTCTTCATCACATGATATTAGTGTTATTTTTTTTTTTTTTTTTTTTTTTTTTGTAATTAGTTTAAATAGTATATATAGAGGATATTATAATAATATTCTAATAGCAACAATGATTTTTTTTTTCTGCAAATTATTTATTGTTAATTGTTTTATAGATTTAATATTTAGCTTAAAGAAAATACTAGTGTTTTTCTTTAATTTTTTAATTATAATATTTTTATTAAATGTAATATATATTTTTAGTTATAATGGTAGGTTCATAAATATAATCTGTGAGAGTGATTTTGGCGACGACGGTTAAATCTTTTGGCTTCTCAAATAATATATAGAGAATGATTAGTAAATAGTAATTACTAGGTAATTTCTCGCATGATGTGCGGGTATCCATATTATAAAAATATAATTTTTTAAAAAAATTATTTATTGTTTTAATTAGTTTAAAATTAATAAAAGATCTTTTTAAAAAATAAAAATATTTGTGATGATATAGTTTATAATTATTCTAATAAATAAATCATAATGGCATGTTCGTTAATAGAGTCCGTGAGAGTGATTCTGGCGACGACACCTAAACGTTTTTGCTTCTCAAATAATATATAGGCCTATAGGGGATTTTAGGAATATGTAGATTTTTGAAGTGTTTGTTAAATAGATATGTATTAATTCAAAATTTATAATTTATAATTATTCTAATAAATAAATCATAATGGTATGTTCGTAAATATGGTCCGTGAGAGTGATTCTAACGACGACACCTAAGCGTTTTTCCTTATCAAATAATATATAGGGGATTTTTTGAGAAGTCCAAAAAAAAATTATAGAGGAATTGAATCAATTTATTGCAATTAATATTTTTGGTCATATACATGAAATGTTATGGGAGCTACGGCTTTAGAATGATTTTAATGGCGATAATGTGCAAATATGCCAATTACTTAACGAAAAACTACAAATTTTGGTGTACACAATTTGGATCGTCAACCTTTTATTCTTATGATCATTTACCAAATGTGATGTGTGTCTCGTTTCATGGAGATTTGAATGCTTAATAAAAATATTTTGTTCGTTAAAAATATATTTTTGTTGGAAAAAGATTTATATGTATTTTTGTATTTAATTAAACATTATTAATTATAAAATTTGTTGGATTATTCTCTGTAGAAGTTTTCAAACCATGGCATTATAAAAAAAAAAAAAAATTGTTAGGAACTTAGATTAATCAAATTAATTCAGGTTTTTTTTTTTTTTTCTTTCTGTTTGTTTATCCACTCACTTGTTTGTATTGTCAGGCCAAACTATTTTTAAGGCCCAGAAGAGATCAGAAGCCTATAAAAGGCCCATAAACCCAATTTTAGTATTTTGATTCAGACACCTTAATACAACATGACCATAATAAATCTCATGTCTTAATTCAGTTTTCGTTTGGCTTACTTTTTAATATTGTTATCTTTAGAAAACACTCACATGTTATATAACTTACAACTAACTCAATCTAATTCCCCCCCCCCCCCCAATGCCTTCTTTAAAATTTAAATACTGACACCAAATTCATGTGAGTCAAAATCCAACAAAGACTTCTACCAAATAAAAAATCCAATAAAGACACATATCAACCCAAATGATAAATGTCACACCTACCTTCTTTATATTAAATGCTTTTTTGGATTTTTTTTTTTTTTAAAATGTGTTCCATACTATCTTTGTTCCAAAATAATTGATTTTTTTTTTTTTTTATATTAAATGCTTTTTTGGATTTTTTTTTTTTTTAAAATGTGTTCCATACTATCTTTGTTCCAAAATAATTGATTTTTTTTTTTTTGTCAAGAATTGATTTTTTTAAAAAACATTTTAAACACATATCAAGACATAATAATGATTTATTATCACTATGTTTATTATTAAATCAATGATTATTTCCAACTATAATGAACTAATAGTATTACTGGACAACTAATTAATTATACTTAACTTTACTGGAAATCTGCATGCTAATGGAAATAAAAATAAAAAATTACAAAAAATCAAATATTATGAAATTTTTTTACTAAAACAGCTATTAATTTGGAATGGAGAGAGTATTATTAATACAAAATATATAATTACCAAAAAATATGTTTATTTTCCAAATGTAGCCATACGATTCGTTATTGAACTTTGGATTATCTTCTATTTTATTGGTTTAGCTTTTGCATATTTTCAGATTTTTCTCCCCCAAAAATGGGTAATTTCTTTTTTTTTTGGCAAGTATATATTTATTTATTATTATTTTTTTTATTGTTTTTGGCAAGAGCATTTAGTATTTCTATATGGGCACGTAGCTCAAGAACTTTGAAAGACGCTCCGATAAAGGAGGGAGAAAGAGGAGGAAGATGAAGAATCGAAACATACGAAGACAATCTTATCCTTCTAAATTTCTCCCTCTTTTTTCTCGTCTTTGGTAGGAACAGATCTTTCTTTCTTTTCCTCCGGTTAATTCCCCGCCGTTTCTTAAAATTTTCCTCTGTTTTTTTCCCGGGAAACAGAAGGAAAATTTTCATCTTTTACCTGGAAAGAAAGATCTTTGTCAATTAGGTACCTTCTCCCTTCTTTAAACTTTGTCTCGAGGTACAAAAGGTTTTGTTTTTTCTTGAAAATTTACCTTCTTTTGGTCTCATCTTCTTGCTTTTCTTTTGACGGTACTTTTCAGGTCACCAGAGGCTATTTCAATTGGAGATTGTAACAAAGTTTACTGCTTTGATTAGATTCAAAAGCTAGGGTTTTTTGGGGAACGTGCTTAATCTGTCTGTATTTTCAGCGTTTGAGATTTGGGGTTTTTAGGGTAATAACCCCATGGGTTCAGAAACGAAATTTGGTTCAAGAGATGTGGTGAAATGCTGCGAATTTGGTTGTGATTATTCTCTTGGGGTATGTTCTTCAGATCCTTGGAGTAGAACGGTTAAAAGAAAGCTCAACGAATTTAAAGAAGGGAATAACAACATGTTGTTAAGAGGTTCTTCTGATTCATCTTCAAAAGCTAAGATATTAGTTGAGAATGAATGTGCAGCTTTACTTGAGGCTCTCACTATTCAAAGGGAAACAGTTAAAGATCTTCATTTAGAGCTTGAAGAGGAGAGAAAAGCGGCTGCTTCTGCAGCTAATGAGACAATGTCGATGATATTGAGGTTGCAGAGAGAAAAGGCTGAGATACAGATGGAAGCTCGACAATTCAAACTATTTGCTGAGGATAAAATGTCTCATGACCAAGCAAAGCTTTTGATTTTGGAAGGTTTATTGTATGAGAAAGACCAAGCTATTGAGGCCTTGACTTATGAGGTCGAAGCATATAAGGAGAAATTGTTGAGCTATGGGGTAACTGAAGCTGAGATGCAAGATCAGATACTTGGTTTTGGCAGAGACTCTAGCACGGTTGGTATTGATGTTTACCCGTGTGAATATTCTCCTTTGGAATGTACCATGGATGAGAACCCGAGTGTACCAGATAGTAATGTTGAGTTTGAAGAAAAGGTGATTGTTGGTCAGTCTCCAAGATGGCCATATTATGATCCAAATTCTCCTATAGGAGTTGTAAAAGATATAAAGGGGATAACTTTTTCAGACTCTCCTATGTCTAGTAGTGGCGACAGAGTTTATACTATCGACTCAATTGACGTGGGAGTTTCCGAAGTTAAGATCGACGAGGAGCCTGAAAAGATGAGTAAGGGAAAGGTAAATAGTGATCAATGGAATTCTCCAAGATACCAAGAAACATTCACAACTAAACAAGAAGTTAATGAGCCAGATATTGAGAAACTTTACACAAGGCTTCAAGCACTTGAAGCAGACAGGGAATCATTAAGACAGATCATTGTATCGATGAGAACAGACAAAGCTCAGTTTGTGTTACTGAAAGAAATTGCACAGCACTTGACAAAGGAGACTGATACAACAAATAGGCAAAACTCGATTATCAAAATGCCATCTTTTAAAGGATTCTCTGTTATAACAGCCTTCAAGGTAAAATCAATCATACGCCTTTCTGAAACTTTTGAGTAAACCTAAAGTTTGCTTCTCTTGTGTTTCAGTGGATTGTATCATTCGTTTCTTGGAAAAGAAAAGCTAAGCAAAACAAGTAAGAAGATTCAAGAGTAAAAACAAAAAATTATTTTGGTGTTTTTTGGTATTAATGAATTGGATTATGAAATTGTATTGCAGGTATGTTTATGAGTTGTCAGCAAATAACATGGGGATGCTTATGATTTTTGGAGAGGGATCTGGAAGTAGGAGATGGAGATGTTTAACAAGTTCTTATGCCTAACATTTTCTCAAATTTAATCCTTTGTTGTAGTTAGTGCAACTTAAAATGTACATTGATCTGTTCTCTTTTCCAAATATGTTCTTATGGTTCAGCTTCTGGTTGATATCTAAATCTAACGTTCAATTATTTTGTATTTTTTTTTTGATATGCTTCATACAGTCTACAAATTTTGTAAAAAGAAGAAAAAAACAACAAAATTCAAAGAAAATTATATATATTATTCATTTATTCGGTATTTTTGAGAAATGTTTTTCATAAGTTACTTCTGTTAATTGATCCGCAGCCAATTTTTTTTTTTTTTTTAAAAAAACTCAGAATCATGTATTAATAATAACCATAATGTTGTTTTCAAAAAATAAAATAAAATAATAACCATAATGTTTAACAATTAAGATAGAACAAAAAAAGGTTAAAGCCAATTTGAGATCCAAGAGTTGATGATTCCAACATAAATAGAAGAAGAAAGAGTTAGTTTAGCCAAAGCATCTGCTGCGATATTGGAGGAGCAACCTGCATATTGTATAGTCCATGAATGTTGGTGTTTTGTCTCCTCTATAGCAGTAGTATAACCACTCAAATTCAGCCAAGAATGTGGAAAAGATGTTGCCTGCACTAAAGACTTAGGTCACTCTCAAAAATGACGTCCTCTATTTGAAGTTCTCCCACACATTGCATCATCCAGATTAAAGTCATTGCTTCCGCTTCCAAGAATTTGGGGTAAGCTTTGTATCCGTAGAAAGTGGCTTCTCCCAGATGATTACGTAGTATCCATCCTACTCCACGTTTATCCTTTGTATCTTGCCATCTCGAGTCGATGTTGCATTTGTGAAAGTTTATAGGCGGAGCTTTCCAAATGGCTCGGTGATTGTTAACAACTCCGTTGGCCGTAGATTCGCATCGATGATGAGTTTCCCAATTTGTAGCATCGACCTTAGCCTTATGAAGAATAAGGTGAGGATCGGGACATATGCCATTGAAATGGTCATCATTCCGAGACTTCCATAGATACCAAAGAATCCAATGCCAAGTGATTATAGCAGTTGCGTTCTCTACTTGTAGACATATATATAGATTTTCATATAGAGAAGTGCTAGAGAACCTGAGTAAAAGATGATGGAGATATGAAAGTGCCCATACTGCTGTAGCTAGACCGCAAGTGTAGAATAAATGATTAGTATCCTCCTTTGCAAAACTGCAAAGTTGTTAGAGCAAGAATGGAAATATTCTGCTCACGGAATTGGAAACATTCAAGAAATGGAAATATTCCATAATAATGACAAAGACAATATTTGGAGAATAGGAAATTTACTCTAGAAGATATTTTACTTGTTCGTCAAGCTTGTAATTCCTATATAAAACACTATGTGTTTCCCTAAGAATCAATAAGACAAAACACCGTATGACATAACCACCCGAGATAGCTCCGGATCTGTGATCTCTCAGCCGCTTCTGCGTGGATACAACTATGACGAGTGGGCTACAAATTTTCGCCAAGCCCTGGTTGCTAGGAAGAAATTCGGATTCATTGATGGATCTATACCGTTACCATCAGCGGAATCTGGAGACCTAGAGGACTGGTACACGATCAACGCCCTAATAGTGTCATGGATGAAGCAAACAATTGAGTCTGTAGTTCCTTCGAACCTGGTGAGTCATGAAACTGCACGAGAGATGTGGGAACAAATAAAACGACGATACTCGGTGAAGAACGGTCAACGCGTACAGAGACTCAAGGCTGAGCTAGTTATGACGACGCAAAAAGGTCTGTCAATCGAAGCCTATTTCGGGAAACTCACAAATTTGTGGTCAACTATTGCAGATCATCGTCAAGGGAAAACCCTAGAGGACGTAGCAAGAGAAAGGGAGGAAGATAAGGTTCATGAATTTTTGATGGGGCTAGATGAAGCACTCTATGGAACAGTCAAGTCCAACATACTGTCTCGACAACCAATCCCTAATCTAGATGAAGTTTATCAAATCTTGCTGCAAGACAAGGATGCAAAGAAGGCTGCGAAAGTACTTGAAACTCGCCAAGACTCCATGGCGTTCGCTGCACAGTCCGCACCAATGGGACAAGTCACGTCCACAACCACACCGAGAGATAATAGCGGACGAGTGGTGTGTACTTTGTGGAAAAAGTGGACATCTGTCCGAAGTGTCATGGCGTTCGCTGCACAGTCCGCACCAATGGGACAAGTCACGTCCACAACCACACCGAGAGATAATAGCGGACGAGTGGTGTGTACTTTGTGGAAAAAGTGGACATCTGTCCGAAGTGTGCTACAAGAACGTAGGGTATCCATCTTGGTGGGATGAGAAATCCAGCGGAAGAGGACGAGGTCGTGGCCGTGGGTTACGCAATAATGCCGCAGCACACAACGTGGTGACAGAACATGATCGTGTACGGCTCAGCGGCTTGTCAGATAATCAGTGGCGGACTCTGATTACGATACTCAACGAAAAGACGGATAAACCATCATCATCTCTCACCGGTAGGTATTTTGATACTTCATGGATTATTGATACATGAGCTACAACTCACATGACGGGTTCTTTATCTTTATTGTCTGATGTACGAGAAACGGTTCCTGTCTCGATTAAGTTACCTAACGGAGATAGGTTTTTTCTACAAAGATGGGAACGGTTCAGATCAGTGCTAATCTCGTTCTTCATCATGTGTTGTTAGTTGATGGTTTAGATTGTCATCTTATTTCGGTATCGCAGCTAAACCGGGACAGCATGTGTATTTTTCAGATTACTGATAAATTCTGTGTCATTCAGGACCGCATTACCAAGACGCTGATTGGAGCGGGTGAGAAACGAGATGGACTTTACTTTTTCAAGCAAATCGAGTCAGCAGCTCATTTAAATAAAGTGGAGATCTCTTCGGTGGAGCTATGGCATCGGCGATTAGGTCATCCATCTAAGTACATGACGGGTTCTTTATCTTTATTGTCTGATGTACGAGAAACGGTTCCTGTCTCGATTAAGTTACCTAACGGAGATAGGTTTTTTCTACAAAGATGGGAACGGTTCAGATCAGTGCTAATCTCGTTCTTCATCATGTGTTGTTAGTTGATGGTTTAGATTGTCATCTTATTTCGGTATCGCAGCTAAACCGGGACAGCATGTGTATTTTTCAGATTACTGATAAATTCTGTGTCATTCAGGACCGCATTACCAAGACGCTGATTGGAGCGGGTGAGAAACGAGATGGACTTTACTTTTTCAAGCAAATCGAGTCAGCAGCTCATTTAAATAAAGTGGAGATCTCTTCGGTGGAGCTATGGCATCGGCGATTAGGTCATCCATCTAAGTCAGTTTTAGATTTAAATAAAGTGGAGATCTCTTCGGTGGAGCTATGGCATCGGCGATTAGGTCATCCATCTAAGTCAGTTTTAGAGTCTTTATCTATTCCTGGAGTTCATGTTGAGACAGCTAAGTTGTGTGAAGTCTGTACTCGAGCTAAACAAACTCGAGATTCTTTTCCAAAAAGCACTAATAAAACAACTTCTTTGTTTCAACTTGTTCACTGTGATTTATGGGGACCATATCGGACAGTATCACATTGTGGCTCTAGCTATTTTCTGACTATTCTCGACGATTTTTCTAGATGCTTGTGGGTCTATCTCTTGCCAAATAAACTTGAAGTTGGGTCGACTTTGAAGAAATTTTTATCTATGGTGGAACGTCAATTTGATACTAGGGTTAAAGGTTTCAGAACAGACAATGGCACCGAATTCTTGGTATTAACACGATTTTTTCAAGAAGAGGGTATACTACATGAGACATCTTGTGCTGGTACTCCACAACAGAATGGGCGAGTTGAAAGAAAACATCGTCACATACTGAATGTTGCAAGGGCGCTTCGTTTTCAAGCCAATCTTCCCATCGAATTTTGGAGCGAATGTGTACTAACAGCAACATATCTCATCAGTCGTACTGCGACTCAGGTACTTAATGGGAAAAGTCCGTTTGAGGTGTTGTACAATAGGAAACCGGAATGGGCGAGTTGAAAGAAAACATCGTCACATACTGAATGTTGCAAGGGCGCTTCGTTTTCAAGCCAATCTTCCCATCGAATTTTGGAGCGAATGTGTACTAACAGCAACATATCTCATCAGTCGTACTGCGACTCAGGTACTTAATGGGAAAAGTCCGTTTGAGGTGTTGTACAATAGGAAACCGCCTTTGAATGTTGCAAGGGCACTTCGTTTTCAAGCCAATCTTCCCATCGAATTTTGGAGCGAATGTGTACTAACAACAACGTATCTTATCAACCGTACTCCTACTCAGGTACTTAATGGGAAAAGTCCTTTCGAAGTGTTGTATAATAGAAAACCGCCTTTAACACACTTTAGAACTTTCGGTTGTCTGTGCTATGCGCACAATCAAGGTACAAAAGGAGATAAGTTTGCCTCACGAAGTCGTAAGGGTGTGTTTATTGGTTATCCAAATGGCAAAAAGGGTTAGAAAATATTGGATTCTGAGACCGGGCGCATTTATGTTTCTCGTGATGTTGTTTTCTCTGAGTCTGAATTTCCCTATCAACACAGCTCCATCTCCGATTCAGCTCCGACACACTCCTCCGACGATGACTTCTTGACAACTTCTCAGCCACTAGTTGATCATGTCTCGCTTCCCTCACCACCAGTTCTAGTTGAAGTCGAACATGAACCCGCCAGTAAGTTTGCCTCACGAAGTCGTAAGGGTGTGTTTATTGGTTATCCAAATGGCAAAAAGGGTTAGAAAATATTGGATTCTGAGACCGGGCGCATTTATGTTTCTCGTGATGTTGTTTTCTCTGAGTCTGAATTTCCCTATCAACACAGCTCCATCTCCGATTCAGCTCCGACACACTCCTCCGACGATGACTTCTTGACAACTTCTCAGCCACTAGTTGATCATGTCTCGCTTCCCTCACCACCAGTTCTAGTTGAAGTCGAACATGAACCCGCCAGTCCCGACTTGGTTGCTGCACTCGATNNCGTAGTACAAGGGACAAGACGGCTCCATCATACCTGTCCGATTATATTATCAACACGGTTTTAGCTGTGACAGAGGATTCTTCATCGGTTGAGTATCCTATCTCTGCTTATGTCAATTGTCTTCGGTTCTCAACACATCATCAAGAATTTTTGATGGCAATTACAAAGGGAGTAGAACCTAAATCTTATTCTAAAGCTGTTGAGGATCCTAATTGGCAAGGGAGGGCTCGACGGACGTACCCCCACCTGCTCCACCTCCACTACGTAGTACACGGGACAAGGCGGCTCCATCGTACCTGTCCGATTATATTATCAACACGGTTTTAGCCGCAACAGAGGATTCTTCATCAGCTGAGTATCCTATCTCTGCTTATGTCAATTATCTTCGGTTCTCTCCACATCATCAAGAATTTTTGATGGCAATTACAAAGGGAGTAGAACCTAAATCCTATTCTAAAGCTGTTGAAGACCCTAATTGGCAAGAAGCAATACGAGCCGAGATTGATGCTCGCGAAGAGAATGGTACATGGACGATTGTGGAACTACCTCCAGGGAAGGAAGCCTTAGGTAGTCAATGGGTTTTAAACTTAAGTACAAGGCAGATGGTGAACTAGCAAGACATAAAGCTCGCTTGGTTGCTCAAGGAAATCATCAGAAAGAGGGTGTCCGATTTTAATGAAACGTTTGCTCCTGTTGCAAAGATGACGACAGTACGAACCTTCCTCCAGATAGCAGCATCTAAAGACTGGGAAGTCCATCAGATGGATGTGCACAATGCTTTCTTACATGGTGATCTACATGAAGAGGTCTACATGAAATTGCCGCCAGGGTTCCGCGGACCAACTCGAAGTCCATCAGATGGATGTGCACAATGCTTTCTTACATGGTGATCTACATGAAGAGGTCTACATGAAATTGCCGCCAGGGTTCCGCGGACCAACTCCCCGGCATGTATGTCGTTTACACAAGTCATTGTATGGTCTCCGACAAGCACCGCGATGTTGGTTCGATAAACTTCATGATGCTATGATCACATATGGTTTTCAACAATCGGTTTCAGATTACTCTCTGTTCACATATAAAGGTGGTGCCAATTCTCTTCATGTTTTAGTCTATGTTGATGATTTGATTATCATGGGAAGTACTCCAGGTCTTATTTCTGAATTCAAAGAGTTCCTCAGCTCACGTTTTCACATGAAGGACCTTGGCATTATGAAATACTTCCTTGGCATTGAAGTGGCTCGCAATCCTCAAGGCATTTACTTGTGTCAAAGAGCTTATACTCTCGATATACTCGCTGAAACCGGTCTACTAGCATCACGACCCGCCGCTACTCCTCTAACCGGTCTACTAGCATCACGCCCCGCCGCTACTCCTCTCGAGCAGAACCACCGTCTCTCCTTGGCATCTGGACCCGTTCTATCCGACTCGGCCAAATACCGAAGATTGATCGGACGGCTTATCTATCTAGGTAACACACGACCTGACATATCTTACTCAGTACATGTTTTGGCTCAATTTATGCAAGAACCTAGAGAAGATCATTGGGAAGCGGCTTTACGGATAGTTCGATACCTCAAGTCACATCCGGGTCAAGGTATTTCACATACACCGCTGCGTTTAATGGCTTGGTGTGATTCAGATTGGGCAGGATGTCATGCAACGAGAAGATCACAATCTGGTTGGATCATTAAACTCGGCGATTCACCAATTTCCTGGAAGTCACAAAAACAACAGGTTGTCTCCAGGTCTTCAGCTGAAGCAGAATATAGATCGATGGCACTTGCTACAAGTGAACTCATTTGGCTCAAGGCTCTTCTCTCTTCCTTTGGCGTCTATATCGTCGACCCAATTCCAATGTTTTGTAATTCAGCAGCCATCCATCTCGCTGCCAGCAGCCATCCATCTCGCTGCAAATCCAGTTTTCCATGAGAGAACGAAAGCACATTGAAATAGATTGTCATTTTGTTCGCAACGAAGTTCAGAAGGGTACAATTCAGACTGTTCACGTTAATACTGAGGAACAGCTAGCAGATTGCTTCACAGAGGCACTAGGCAAAGGCGACTTCCTTGACTTCATTGGCAAGCTTGGAGTAGGCACTAGGCAAAGGCGACTTCCTTGACTTCATTGGCAAGCTTGGAGTTTGAGATCTTCACTCTCCAGCTTGAGGGAGGGTGTTAGAGCAAGAATGGAAATATTCTGCTCACGATATTGGAAACATTCAAGAATGGAAATATTCCATAATAATGACAAAGGCAATATTCGAAGAATAGGAGGCAATATTCGAAGAATAGGAAATATACTCTTTAAGATATTTTACTTGTTAATCAAGTTTGTAGTTTCCTATATAAACTCAATGTATTGCTCTAAGATCAATAACACAAATCAATTCGACTATATAAACTCAATGTATTGCTCTAAGATCAATAACACAAATCAATTCGATATATCAATTTCTTCACAAAATATAACTGAAAATAAGATTGCTCGGTCGATTATAAAAAAAAAAAAAAACCTAAAAAGTCTAAGTACTTGATTTTTTTGATATTCTAACATGTTGGTCGTAGTAAATTATATCATGTTAAAAAATTTTATCAGTCTGTAATATCTGTTTAAACAGTTCTATCTACAATATATATGTGAAATATAATTCAACATATATATTCATCTCCACTTTTCACATTTTCATGCATTCAAACACAAAATTATTAACCCGTCACATATTCTTCTTTTTTTGGACGGCACCCGTCACATATTCTACTCTGTGTTATATCTACTACAATTTATTAATAATTAATTAGGTCATTTTCAACATATATGTAAATATATTCAATTATATGAAATCGAACACGTGTCGGTAAAATATATGTAAATATATTCAATTATATGAAATCGAACACGTGTCGGTAAACACTAACCACTCGACTAATAATTTCAGACATTTAACAACATTAATTATTGATAGGTCCCCTCGTGTGATTCCAACGTCTGGAATCGAGATATAATGAGAAAAAAATCTAACGGTAAGGGATGTTTTGATACTTCCCATCAAAGATATCTTCAACGTGTTATATAAAACATGTGATTTTGTTTTGTTCTTTGCGTCAACTTTAACTAATCAAGACAAATCCTTTTCACTTTTTCCCCCTTCCAAATTGAGTATTACGATTTTTTATTTTTTTTTCAACTAAAACTTCGTTCAAATACCAAAATAATCAAGTGTTAACCATCCAAAAGAGGCTCAAGCCAATTACTAATAACATTGTTAATAGAACAAAAATAATTTGGAAAGTACATAACAAATTTCACTAATGAATTTGCAGCCTTGTTATGTTTGCGACTAGTGTGAAGAAATTGAACATCTCATGGGCGTCTTGAGAAAATAGCATGAGTTTCTGTCGTGAAAGAACTTAGTCGTGGCCAAGTGGAGGGTGAATGAACAGCCTTGATAAGAGATAAAAAGTCAGATTCGAATATTACTTGTTCATATCCCATATTCCAAACGCATTGAAGTGTCCATACTAAAATCGTAGCTTCCGTTTCAAGAGGAGAAGAAAGACGTGGAAACACCTTATACCATGTAATCGGACCGTACCATTGCTATCTCGAATTATCCATATATAATTGGTACTAAGATATTGGTTTATGGAGATATACGCAGAAACTAGGAAGCAGACGATTATCCACAGATGAACGGTAGAAAGGATGATACCTCGTATAAACTATCGTGGACTAATCACCCACAGATGAACGGTAGAAAGGATGATACCTCGTATAAACTATCGTGGACTAATCACGAGCAAAACTGTTGACAAACAACTGAGATTCATAACATATGGTACAAAAATGGAAACCACCTTGATAACGCCCTTGATGAACTAAGGCCAAGTATCTTCATTGGAATCTCAGCTCAAGAAATCCTCCCCTTTACATTAAATCTAAACTCAACCGGATACAAGAACACATAAAAATCGTCATGATGATGATTTATCGGAGACAATCCTAAACATCATATGAAACCTTAAAGCTACCCGCATACTAACCCTAGCTAGAATATACACTAAGTAGAATACAGTAGACATTAAGCTAAATCCAACCCATACAAATAGCATACGAAGCAAAGATTATTGGAGAAAAAAAGGAGAAAATCGTCCTAAGGACAATGATGAAGATAAATTCGATCCAGATCAGAAACATCTAAACCTAGTTAGATTCTACAACTCACCCACGACGAAGATTCTGAGTCACCGCTTCACAAGAGAGATGCGAAGCTAACAAGGAGCAGTGGTGACTCCCGACGGAAGTGAGATAGAACTGATCGAACCAAATCCGCTTCTTATGTCTTCATATATCGGTTCGATTTGAGTAAAAGACATCACGATCTGGTATGTATAGGACAAAAGAACGCCAACCACCTAGCTGCGGAGCCTCTTTATCGGCGTTAGCTCAAACGCGTGCAAGTATTTTTTCCAACAAAAAAAATTTCCGTACCAAACATAAGAATTATGGTGGTTTATAATGATTTAAAATTGTTTTTTTTTTTTTTAAAAAAAAAAAA
>CM071718.1:39190771-39204258 GCA_036630335.1 Physaria fendleri | reverse complement strand
TTTCCAATTTCTGACCAATACTAATTTTCCGGCCATATATAAGCGTTTAGACAAAAAAAATTCAGGCATCTCAATTTCCGATCAATTTTCCTCTATTTTCGTCTTCGGAAAGGCATTTCTTCTGTTGATAATTATATTACTAATTATATCGATTTTTTTGCATCTATATCATAAATTTGTGACAATTTTTTCTTCTAATTCTTAGCTTAAATGATTTTTTTAAGTAGTATTTACTTCAAATAAAAATCAATCAATGGGAAAAAAAATGGGCTTACAGGGACATGAGAGTCACGAGCACTTCTCTTAGGATCAGTAGCTGAGAAAACTGTATAGACCAACACAAATGTACCAATAATCTCAGCGGCTACACCGGTCCCAACACTGTAGCCATCAGAGAGACCATTTGCGCCACCACCGTAACGGTTAAAGTAAGCAGACTGAAAAGCCTTGACTAAAGCCACACCAGACATTGCACCTAGACACTGTGCCACCATGTACATTACTGCTCTCACCAATGACACTTTCCGAGCTAATAATAGCCCAAAAGTCACTGCTGGATTAATGTGACCACCTAATTCATTAAAACACGTTGAATTAAGACATTAATGTGGGCATTATAACTAAATAATTGGTATGTATCAAACATTACCAAACCAAAAAAAAAAATCAAGAATAAAAAGTATTTTGTTGTGTTTAGCAAAGTTCTCAATTGTAAAATATACAATATTAACCATCTAATTTTTTTGGGTGAATATAACATCAATTTTGTGACTATTTAAGGGTTTAATCACTAGTAAACATATTTTCTATCTTTTTCATAAAATTGATTTTTTAGAAAATTTATTTCTTGTTCCAAATAATTATTTAGTTTTAGATCATGTGATTACACCAAAAAAACATATTTTAAAACAGAGATGTGATGACAAGGCTTTATGGTTCTGTTTTATTAAATTATTTTTGTTGTTAATTGTGATTTTAACAGTGTTTTAAAGGTGTTTGGTGATAATGGTAACCGACCGAGCTGATTAATTTGTTGTATTAAAGATTGTTTTATGGGTTTTAACAATCCTCGATACGACCGTATCTGCTATTTTTGTCTGTTTTAGTACCGTGTTATGTACTTTGTTATACTTAGCTTGTTATTTGTATATATTATGATTTTTTTTACATGAATTTGTTAGAAATAAAAAACGAACATTGTTTATAGATAACTAGTAATACGTAATACTTGTAAGTAATAATTTTTTTTTGTTTTTTTTTGAAATAAATAACAGATGTTTTGGCTAATGCTTTTATACATAAGATTTTAAAAGGAAATGTTGGTTCAAAAAAGGTATTTTTAAAGATGTTGGTAAAATACATGTGTAATTCATAAAGTTAGCAAATGTTAGACGTGAATTCTTAGTGTGGTGGTTGCAATAATCAAAGGTATCCATTCATTACAATCATGGGTTCAAAGCCGACTCTTTGACATTTAGGTTATAAACATGTTGTAAAGAAGCAAATAAAATAAAAATTAGCAAATTGCAGCTTGAGAATCCAAAATCATAATTCGGCAAATATAATCCATCTATGCCCATTTGAAAATAAAGTAAAGGTTTATGATCTTTTCTTAATTTATTGCTAAAGTATTTGATCCAAAATACTAATTGAATGAGAATAAATAACCAACAGATGAACATACATATTTATTTGAGATTTGAAAATTTTACTGAAAAAATAGATAAATATTTTTTTATCATTTATAAGATCAACATAAAATGAGTTTAGCAATATGAGAGGCCATAAAATGTTAACTTTTACTTATGAAGACTCACTTTAGAATGTAGAAGTTATCAATATAAAGGTATAAGTTTTTATGTATAGTTTTGCACAACAAAAGGAAATAACTAGTACCAAACAGCCGTCCAAAAAAAAAAAACTAAAAAACTAGTACCAAACCATAAGTAATTCAGAGTCTTCCAATTAGCTGTTTCCAAACAAAAGTTGTGTACTCTATAAATATGTGGACCAAGTATTTGAGAGCTTCATGCCCACTATTTGGTTAATGTATATACAAAGAGCTTCTAGAATCTTAAAGTTTTGGGTATTCATTCAAATTACCATGCTCTCTTCCACTTTTTAACCTTTTCTTCCATCTCTCAAAAAATGCTTTAATCAAACTTGCAAACTCTTGTTTTATTTGAAGTGATAAGTAAAACCAGTACTTTATGGGTCTTAGACATAACATAAGTTACCTCAATTCAACCTATTGCTTCCCCTTTAATTGCGGAAGCTTATAAGCATTTTAAAAAAAGGTCGACTCTCGAAACTATCTTACATCCTTTTTAAAGAGACCAAGACACAGAGTTAAAAGAGACCAAGACACAAAGAACTCTATAAGATCTTATCCGACATTGCATCTTTTCTATCATCGGTTTTTTTCTTGTTAAATTCTCTTTTATTTTTCGCTTAGATAATGTAATCGTAAAATTTTTTAGCTCATTTTTAATGTTTTAATTAAAGTGGTTTGGCTACATATTGATCTAATTAAGTGGATGACAAAAAATGATGGGTTAATAAGAAAGAAAGTGCACATCTTGAAACCAAGGAGGACGGTCTAGTGGGGTAAGGTTGCACTGTTTATCTTTCACCGTCCCAACTTGACTTTTCAGCTTTCTGTTGTTTTTTCTTGTCTTTTATGTTTTTATTTTTTTGCTTCTTCTTTTGTTTTCACCAATCCAGAAACATTGAACTCACTTGAGCTATGTCTATAGGTTTCCACAAATTAAAAAGTAACCAACGTGGTACAAAAATATCCACAGCCGCAAAAATATACCGACCAAACCATTATGAACTACTCTTCATGACATCCACACAATCGTTACATAGTATATTACTAAGATTAGCACAATGAAAAGAATTTTACATAATCGTATTCAAAATAAAGACTATACATTACTCTTATCTATATGAAAATTTGTATTTAAAATAGTAAATCTTGCAAAATTGGATATTTTAATGACCTTTTGGAGTAAACTGTAAACATGAAAATTCAAACAATAAGCTCTTCAAATTATAGAGTTTGCTTCAAGATATTACATTATCCAGTATAGATTTCAAAATTAGGTAATGATCAAACAACATAGGGGCTTTGATTTGTTTTAGGAAATGATGAAATGAACAAAAGACAAACAAAGATATATATGAATCAATATAAACATTGTTGGTCCATAAAAAAAATCAACAAGGACCAAAAACACGTACTTTTGTTCATCCACTACGACGGCACTGGAGGTTTTTCCATCCACTTAGCACGGAAGCCAGTTCCTTTGCAATCGTTACATCTTGCAGAAGCCAGTTCCTTTGCAATCGTTACATCTTGCAGAACCCTAAACCCATTGAAACAATGGAATGTGAAGAAGATCTATAAACCAGAACAAAAATGTGTCTTCATTTATGTTTTTAGTGGGATTACAAACCTGTCCAGAGCAGATCACGCAAGAAGTATTCCTGGATGGTACCTGACAAAGCATGTTATCACCAAGGATGAAGAATCCTGTACCCGCACACCATTTGCATTCAACATGACCCTTTGAATTGCACGATGAACATCCAACAGGCCTTGGTTGCTGAAATGAATTATATTAAAAAGGCACAAAGAGAATCATTGAGTCACAAACACATACCAATCTAGTAACATTCAGAAAATATAGCAGCGATTTACTGAGATGTAAAGAACTGAGTTCAACATTAAACACTGATGAAAATGTATGTGAAAGCTTCAAAATCTTTAACTTATAATAGATTCTTTGAGAGTAGTGTCAAGAGTATAAGTAGATAATCTCAAAGTCGTACAAGCAAGGCTACAAAATTACAATACATTGCGTGATTAGGTTTGCTTAAAAGCAAGGCTACAAAATTACAATACATTGCGTGATTAGGTTTGCTTAATTCCTAATTCATAATTCATCACCGATCCAATTTTCTAATTTTATACAAAACCGCATATATATAGCTCTTAAACACAAATCCGCATACATGAAGCATAGAGTAAGCTCATATAGTCATATTCAAACCTAAAATTATAGGAAGATCAATCAATTCTCTGTGATTAACTCAGATTCCAGAAAATCGCACGCATCAAATTAAATTAGCTAAACAAGTAAGGAGCAATAGTACAAATCTCGAACCTGTGAGATAATCCAGGCTTGATCCATACGTTTGGCGAAATTTGATGAACTCTCAGGTGAATCCACCGCCGAAGCCTTGACGGTAGTAGCTAGAAAGCGGCGAAATTTGATGAACTCTCAGGTGAATCCACCGCCGAAGCCTTGACGGTAGTAGCTAGAAAGCGGCGACCAATCAATACAAAACCTTCCTTCGTTCTTCTCGGAGAAATCCATTGATTTGAAATCGGTTTCTTTACAAGATGTGAATCGCAACACATGTTAATCACCATTTCTCTTCTTCTTCTTCTTCGTCGGTTTCTTTACAAGATGTGAATCGCAACACATGTTAATCACCATTTCTCTTCTTCTTCTTCTTCGCAGAGAAGCTTGAATTCAGAGGTTTATCTTTGTTTTTTTTTTCTTTCTGTATACCAAATTGGAAGACAAGAGGAGGAGAAAATTTCTCAGCCCAAAGAGAAAATTTCTAAAATGGCCCAAATTTTTTTACTGGGCCTACAAATAAAATAATAATAATAATCAACTACAAAAGGAGACAGATTTAATTTAATACTCAACACCTAATTATCTGTAATGTCTTCAAAATCTTTTACTCTTCCTCTGTTTCAAGAGTTTAACCCCATTCACACTACAAATACAAAATACAAATACAATCAATTCTCATCTAACTTGTTCTTGATTTTAGTCTACATTGTTCAGAATCAGTTCTTGCACATCATTACCATCATTACTGCACCGCTTGCTTCTCATTTCAGCAACTTTCTTGTGAGAATTTGAGTGAAGATCTGGAATAAATGTTGGACTGCTTGCTTCTCATTTCAGCAACTTTCTTGTGAGAATTTGAGTGAAGATCTGGAATAAATGTTGGACTAGCAGCTGGACGGTACTCAGGGAAAAGCCTCCCTGATTTGTAACGCACGCCACATGCGTTACAAAGTGTTTTTGGACCCATAGGTCCAAGTCTCCATTGTGGGGTTTTAGTGACCTCACAATGCATACATTTTCTCATTGTGGGGTTTTAGTGACCTCACAATGCATACATTTTCTAACTGGATTTTGCTTTTGTGAACACGAATCAATGTTGTTTCCATTGACTTCAAGATCCGAAGCAACCTTGGCCTTTTTGTTGTTGTGATCAGATAGATACTGTTTTGGTATTCTAATGATGAGGCTAGAGTCTCTATCCTTCTCCTGGACAAGTGGACGAGGGCGTTTTGTGCGCGGACGACCAAGGGAGGTTTTCTTGGTTGTTTGAGATGAAGTTGAGCTGCTTTGGAGAACTGAGACTGGACTTGAGCTCCAAGGGAGGTTTTCTTGGTTGTTTGAGATGAAGTTGAGCTGCTTTGGAGAACTGAGACTGGACTTGAGCTTCTTGATTGGCTATGAGAAGATGATGAATCTGTCTTTGTCGATAACGAGTTTAGATCATTCTTGTTCTCAACCAAAGATTCCTCTACAAAGCTTGGTGGTTTATCCAACTTAACAATATCCTCAAACTGCAAAAGAAACGTTGTTAGAACATTCTTTACTTAGTGTCATAAGAGAGGGACTTGATTTATGCCTAGAACTAACCGGAACATAGAGTTCAAGTGATGAGTTTGAGTTAGAGTCGGAAGAGAAGAGAGGATCTGAAGCTATAGGCCATGTGTCATGATGAGTGGTCCAGATTGTAGGGAAAGAGTCAGAGTCATCATCTATGGAGAAACCACCGGGAAAATTCAGAAGATCATCATCAATGTTGTCAAAGAAGTTGTGTTGTCAAAGAAGTTGCTACAATCAAGATCCTCTAGGAAGCTTTTTCCAATCATCTTTTTTTTCTTACAATTATTGCAACTTTAGCTGTCGACACAAATTGAAGAACAAATAATTAATAGATGATAACATATATATAGGAAAATGACAAGAGTTTGAATAAGAGAAGATTCTTATGGTATTGATGAAAGATTTTGAAATTTTGAACCAGGAAAAAAGAATCAAATTTGAAAATGAACATACTTGGCCCACCTTTTTGAATATTGTAAAAACACAATTTTCATATATTTTTTTCCCAAAAGATACCGTCAATTAAGGATTCTTGATTGTATATCTATTTAATTTTCAAGAATTGTTTGTAAATTGAGAAAACAAAAACACACAAATCTTTCATTTCCAAAAAGAAAAATGTTATAACAAAAGTTAATTAAAAACACAATTTCAAGAACAACTTGGTTAGAATCAAATGAGACTCTACCACCGACACTTCTTGAATTATGTAAAACTCAATTCTTTAAACACTAAGAATTCCACTAAAATTCAGAAAATTCTTAAGTAAATCCATTAATAAACAATGAGAATGAGAAAATCAAACCACTAAAATTCAGAAAATTCTTAAGTAAATCCATTAATAAACAATGAGAATGAGAAAATCAAACCTCTGTTCTTAGTGCTATGCAGGTCTTATGAGAGAAAGAGTAAGGAGTGGGGGGAGAAGTGAAGAGTGATTGAGATAAAGAGTAATGGCTTCTCTTCTCTTCTCTTCTCTCTTATAAATTATAAAGACTAGGATTGAGATAAAGAGTAATGGCTTCTCTTCTCTTCTCTTCTCTCTTATAAATTATAAAGACTAGTTAGGTGTGAAGAACATTTCTCTTTTTTTTGCTAGCTGTATTTTTACTATTCCTTTAGTTAATACTGTGTGTCTTCAACTCTTCATGTGGAAGTCTCTTTCATTCTTTCTCTCTTTCAAACTAAACAATTTCATTAAAAAAAAATTTCAAATTAAATATTATCATAATTCACCTCCCTCATGTGGGTTCCATTTTCTCATTAAAAACTTAACCTAAGGTGATTTATTCACAAACTTTATTTACTTGTAGAAGATTTTTTTAAGAAAAATGGTTTAAACTAAAGTTACGTACACACCATCTTAACTACTTTTTATGTTTTCAACAAAGTTTATATTTATGTATTGTAACGTAAGATATATTATACTATTGTTAGGATTTTAGCTTTTGATTTGGACTTGAAAAGTAAATAACACAAGAGATTGTTAACCCAGTGTTGTTGTGATCAGATAGATACTGTTTTGGTATTCTAATGATGAGGCTAGAGTCAGCGCCGCAGACTCTATCCTTCTCTTGAACAGGTGGACGAGGGCGTTTTGTTCGTGGACGACCAAGGGAGGTTTTCTTGGTTGAGCTGCTTTGAAGAACTGAAACTGGACTTGAGCTTCTTGATTGGCTATGAGAAGATGATGAATCCGTCTTTGTCGAAAACGAGTTTAGATCATTCTTGTTCTCAACCAAAGATTCCTCTACAAAGCTTTGTGGTTTATCCAACTTAACAATATCCTCAAACTGCAAAAGAAACGTTGTTAGAACACATCTTTACTTAGTTCCAAAAGAAAGAGAGACTTGATTTAACTAGCACTAACGGGAACATAGAGCTCAAGTGATGAGTTTGAGTTAGTGTCGGAAGAGAAGAGAGGATCTGAAGCTATAGGCCATGTGTCATGATGAGTGGTCCAGATTGTAGGGAAAGAGTCAGAGTCGTCATCTATGGAGAAACCACCGGGAAAATTCAGAAGATCATCATCAATGTTGTCAAAGAAGTTGCTACAATCAAGATCCTCTAGGAAGCTTTTTCCAATCATCTTTTTTTCTTACAATTATTGCAACTTTAGCTGTCGACACAAATTGAAGAACAAATAATTAATGGGTGATAACATATATATAGGAAAATGACAAGAGTTTGAATTGATGAAAGATTTGAAAATTTGAACCAAATTTTGGAAAAAGAATCAAATTTGAAAATGAACATACTTGGCCCACCTTTTTGAATATTGTAAAAACACAAATTTTATATATTTCCAAAAGATACCGTCAATTAAGGATTCTTGATTATATATCTATTTATTTTCAAGAATTGTTTTGTAAATTGACAAAAAGAAAGTGATAATAACAAAAACACAATTTCAAGAACATTTTGGTTAGAAACAAATGAATCCACCACCGACACTTCTTGAATTATGTAAAACTCAATTCTTTAAACACTAAGAATCTTAAGTTCCACTAAAATTCAGAAAATTCTTAAGTAAATCCATTAATAAACAATGAGAATGAGAAAATCAAACCACTAAAATTCAGAAAATTCTTAAGTAAATCCATTAATAAACAATGAGAATGAGAAAATCAAACCTGTGTTCTTAGTGCTATGCAGGTCGTATGAGAGAAAGAGTAAGGAGTGGGGGAGAAGTGAAGAGTGATTGAGATAGAGAGTAATGGCTTCTCTTCTCTTCTCTTCTCTTCTCTCTTATGAATTATAAAGACTAGTTAGGTGTGTGAGAAAACATTTCTCTTTTTTTTTTTTGCTAGCTGTATTTTTACTATTCCTTTAGTTAATACTGTGTGTCTTCATGTGGAAGTCTCTTTCATTCTTTCTCTCTTTCAAAATAAACAATTTCATTAAAAAAAAATTTCAAATTAAATATTATCATAATCCACCTCCTTCATGTGGGTTCCATTTCTCATTAAAGAGTTAATCAAATATGATTTATTCACAAACTTTATTTACTTGTACAAGATTTTTTATAAAGAAAATGGTTTAAACTAAAGTTACGTACACACCATCTAATATACTTTTTATGTTTTCAACAAAGTTTATGTTTATGTATTGTAACGTAAGATAAATTATACTATGATATTTATAGGTTTGAATGTGTTGGTCTAGGTAAAAATTGACGTAATTAGAAGATATGATATTTATAGGTTTGAATGTGTTGGTCTAGGTAAAAATTGACGTAATTAGAAGAGTAAATACGTGTTTTTCATATTTAGATTAAAGTTTTAAGAAATTTACACGTATAAAATTCTAGTCATGGTTTTGGTCCAACCCTATATATATAAATATAAAAAGTCAATGAGATAATGGGAAGGTGAAATGGCACACAGAAATATACGTACGTTTTATTTCCATTGTTTTCTTGGTCTTAAGAGACTTAGAACAAGAATACGTGTGAGCGATCGTGGCGCATCGGTTTGTTTTCTTGGTCTTAAGAGACTTAGAACAAGAATACGTGTGAGCGATCGTGGCGCATCGGTAAGACCGGATCCGGGTGGCAACCACCATTCGGGTTTGAGTGTCGCCCGATACGAACTTAAATCGCGATTTTTCGGGAAGTCTGGGCTTGGGCCTGGGTGGCTACCACCATTCAAGTTCAAGCAGTTTACCTGGTAGTTCAATAACAGACGATCTGGCTACCCCCAGACCACTAGTATCCAAGGAACTCTTAAGTGGAAGCTTAAAAAGTCCTTGTGTGTGGACGTAATGTCCGGTGGACTAGTCGGTTCCATACTTAATGGTCCGGACACTGGGTTATCAAAAAAAAAAAAAAAAAGTCGGTTCCATACTTAATGGTCCGGACACTGGGTTATCAAAAAAAAAAAAAAAATGTGTGGCAAAGTAAGACTAGGAAAAAAAGAAAATAGAAATTACATGTCTTTATCTACTTTCTACCAATTCTGGAAAATGAAGTATCCGTTTAAAACAAATTAGCTTTTGTAATTAGTGTGGATATTAGGTTAAAGTGTAGTAATAATAATAGGACACTCCTCTACTTGAATATCTAACATTACTTCACTTTTTTAACAAAAAAAAAATTTACTTCACTTTGTAGTATATTTTTCATATCTGAAGCTTGTATTATCTATCTCCTAATTATATTAACTTAATAACAAATTAAGCATATCAGTAAAGTTAGTTTCATTTACTTTGGTTTTACTAGTTAGCTAAAAAATCTAACAAATATTAACAAATTAAGCATATCAGTAAAGTTAGTTTCATTTACTTTGGTTTTACTAGTTAGCTAAAAAATCAAGAAATATATAGATGAACCAAAGTAATCCCTATAATGAATCCAAAAATAAGTTAGTCTAGTAGTTAATCATTTTGATCTAATATTTTGATGTTATGGGTTCAATTTAAAACCCTTAATCATAAAAATATATAGGTCAACAATTTTTTTTTTTTGTTAAGATATCTTGAAAACTAGTAAAAGAATAATCATGTTTTCCGGTAGATATCATCATTAGAATTTTTGTTTCATGTCTCTAGTCTTGCTGAATAATGATGTTATAACAAATTATGAAAATAAGAGATATCTATAAACTTAATATTTAGATTAACAAAAAGATGATAATATGGAGAGAATATTGTACGCATTTACCAAAATTCAAAGACATAATGAATTCAAGTCCAATGAACTCCACATTCTTAAACATATAATATGAGAGTTTTTTTGAGAGACTTATCTTCTAAATCATCATTTTCTTTAGCTATAACTTAAACCATACTTTTAGCTTCCTTACTTCAACCTCACTCTTTCCTAAAAAAAAAAAAAAATGATTTTTCTAAGGCTCTACTTTTTTCACTTTCTTTCTTTTATTTTTATTTTTCTAAGGCTCTACTTTTTTCACTTTCTTTCTTTTATTTTTTTCTTCCTTTTTATAGTATAGATTTAGAGTGACTAACTTGGACTTCACTTCTCCTCATTAATCTCCAAATGTCAAAAAAAAAAATCTATAATTATATAACTAATTCATTAAACGAATAGATATTTAGGAAACCTATGTTTATATAATCCTAATTTGCAGTTCCAATAAAAAAAAGAACCCAAATGCATGTATTGCATTGAGCTAAATCGTTAACGAAACGCCACATATATGAGTTTGGTAAGACTTTTGCTTTATACCGGAATATCTTCATCATATAAAAATAAAAAATACTAAACCCAAAAACTTATTGAAGAACTAAAATCTTAACTATAAATCAGCATAATTTTACGTGTTGTAAATTCCTAAAAAGATAACTTTTTATGATCTCATTCTCAACAACAACATGACTAAGTAAAGTTACACACTTAAACATGTCCATACACATACACATTTTTTCGTAAATAGAAATTATTAAAAAGTAACATGTGAGATTGGAGGAACAAAGTTTACATAATGAGCAATAACTGAGAACTTTCAAGTTCCACAAGGTAAAAAATCCATTTATGTATTTAAAATGTGAGGTATACGAAAAATCAGCAATGGTCCCTCTCAAACATTCTACTTTCAAACATTATATTTCGCGAAGTCTGAAAACGACACCATCTTTACGACCTTCAAACTATGGAAAAGAAAATCCAAGACATTGTTCTTATAATATAATAAATTAATGTAATTAATGGCCACCTCTATGGCTTCATCACAAGAGTGATACAAATTCGTGACAAACATTTTTTTAAATATATAGGCCCCGTTCGTTTCCTCATCCGGATGCAATATCTGGATGCAGATGTAGATGTTAGCATTTGGATGCAGATGTTAGATATTGTTCGTTTTTGTATCTGGTCTTTGTATCCAGATGTTACATCTGGATACAACTTTGTTCGTTTTTGCGTTTGTAATGGTATCTGGATGTTAGTAATTGAAAATGACCAAAAAGGGTATGCTTTTATGCTAATAAAAACTATTTAATTATTTAAATTATATATGCAAATTATTGATAATCAAATTATTATAAAATAATTTTATCTTTTTGCGAGAAATTATGTTTGCGTGTTTTTGACGAAAAATTATGTTTGCGTGTTATAGACGGGAAATCGTATTTTGCATTTTTTTTTGTTTTTGACGAAAAATTATGTTTGCGTGTTATAGACGGGAAATCGTATTTTGCATTTTTTTTTTACAGACAATCGTATTTCCGTGTTTTTGGCGGAAAATCGTGTTTCTGCGTTTTTGGCGGGAAACCGTGTTTCTGCATTTTTGGCGGGAAAATCATGTTCCGTGTTTTTGGCGGGAAAACGTGTTTCTGCGTTTTTGGCGGGAAAATCGTGTTTCACGTTTTTGGCGGGAAATCGTGTTCTGTATTTTTGGCGGGAAATCGTGTTTCTGCGTTTTTGGTGGGAAATCTTGTTTTTGCGTTTTTAGCGGAAAACTGTGTTTCTGCGTTTTTTACAGGAAAAATCGTGTTCCACGTTTTTGGCGGGAAATCGTGTTCCGCGTTTTTGGCGGGAAATCGTGTTTCTGCGTTTTTGGTGGAAAATCTTGTTTCTGCGTTTTTAGCGAAAAAACCGTGTTTCCGCGTTTTTACAGGAAACCGTGTTTCTGTGTTTTTGGCGGGAAACCGTGTTTTTGTGTTTTTGGCGGGAACCGTGTTTCCGCGTTTTTGGCGGGAAACCGTGTTTATGCATTTTTGGCGGAAAATCGTGTTATCCGTATTTTTGACGGAAATATATTTTTTGTATGATTAAAATGTGTCTTTTAGTTTTTAGTTTTAATTTGTTGTAATTGAAGGGTATTTTAGTCTTTTGGATTTTGAGATGCAAATGCAACATCTAGATGCTCATTTTTTTTAGCATCTCAAATATCTCATTTGAGCATCTCAAATATCTCATTTTAACATCCAGATACAACTTTAAATGAGAAAAGCGAACAACATCTGAGCGTTTGCATCCAGATATTGCATCTGGATGAGCAAACGAATAGGCCTATAGAGAATTTTTTTTTTTTAAAAAAAAAATGTTGGTGGAGTAGGTGTAGTAAAATTAAACAATTTTTGTACGGTTGAGAGTATTTGAAATACGTATAAATATACGATCATGCGACCGTTCGCGTATATAGTCGGTGGAGGATTAGAATGTGCACACAGAACATGTGAGAAGTGCAAGTAACTTGCAAGCAAGTAAGACTCCATGTTTTTGCGTTAGTACCGACTCTTGTCTAAATAAGTGAGAAAATACAAATTAAGATTGTCCTCACGCGCATTTTTACGGCTTTTATTAAAATCTGTTGATCATGTGTTATAAACAAAGAAGATTAAATAGATGTGCAATGAAGATTGACATTTCTAAGGCTTTTGATTCAGTACAATGGCCTTTTCTGTTTAAAGTATTAAGGGTAATGAACCTGCCGGAGGAATTTATTCACTGGTTGGAGCTGTGTGTTACTACCTCTTTTTTTTCGGTTCAGGTAAATGGAGAACTTGCTGGGTACTTTGGGAGTTCTCGTGGTCTGCGGCAGGGATGTTCACTATCTCCATACTTGTTTGTCATTTGTATGAACGTCTTATCTACATTGCTGGATCGGGGAGCAAAAAGGGGTTCTTTCGGTTACCACCCAGGGTGTAAGAGTATTGGTTTAACGCACCTTTGTTTTGCAGATGATCTGTTGCTTTTTGTGGAGGGTAGGCGTTCCTCGATTGATGGGGTTGTTGCTATCTTGGAAACCTTCAGTCGAATGTCTGGTTTGACAGCTAACCTGGATAAGAGTTCTCTATTTATTGCGGGAATCACTG
>CM071718.1:39161298-39178193 GCA_036630335.1 Physaria fendleri | reverse complement strand
GGATAGTCTGATGACTTCTGAACTGATGAAAGTGATGACTCTCGAAAAATCCAAGACCATGTGTTAATATGCTGAACCAACTAACTTTGTATTTAAAGTATACTATAACACTTGATACATTTAAATAAAAACTATAGACTAATATGATTATGAGTGATAATACGCACGACTTGCCATTAATAAATCCATGAGCATCACTCTTCCACATCCTTGCTAGATCTAAACTTAAAGTCAACGATGACTCACATTCGACACGTGTCAATCTTTCATTTGTTATAGCCACGCCACGTCATACACTCTTGACTTGACTCGTTTTTTTTTCTAGTTGCAAATCTCTTAACACTATAAAAACCCAAAAAACCCCCAAATGTTCATTCGTGATCCGTTTACTTACAACAATGGCGTCGTCATCTACAGGCATTTCTCCCCCCAAATGTTCATTCGTGATCCGTTTACTTACAACAATGGCGTCGTCATCTACAGGCATTTCTCTCCTCGACGAAGAATTGGCTTTCCTCGCTGCGGAGGAATCAAAGGAACAAAGCTACGGTGGTGATTCACACCACGAAGGACACGATGAATATCGTGATTTCGAAAATTACGAAGATCTCGAGCAACAAGGAGGTGGAGAGTTTCATCATGGTGAGCATGAGGGTGGTGGATACGAGGAAGAGCCTTTACCAATAGTTGATGAGAAAGATGTTGTGGTTTTGACTAAGGATAATTTCACGGAGTTTGTTGGTAACAATAGCTTTGCGATGGTGGAGTTTTATGCTCCGTGGTGCGGTGCTTGTCAGCATTTGGCGCCGGAGTATGCTGCGGCGGCGACGGAGTTGAAGGGTGTTGTGGCGCTTGCAAAGATTGATGCGACTGAGGAAGGAGATTTGGCTCAGAAGTACGAGATTCAGGGATTTCCCACCATTTTCTTGTTTGTTGATGGAGAGATGCGTAAGACCTACGAAGGGGAGATTCAGGGATTTCCCACCATTTTCTTGTTTGTTGATGGAGAGATGCGTAAGACCTACGAAGGGGAAAGGACTAAGTAAGTAGATCATTTCTTTCTCTCCTCACATTTTCTCAATTATCGTTGGAATATAGATTGATTTGTGTTTAGCTTTAGCCAGCTGTTAGGATGAGATTTTTTTAGCTTCTACATTGGTGATCCAATATCAAATGCAATAAGGATGAGATTTTTTTAGCTTCTACATTGGTGATCCAATATCAAATGCAATATCAGTTCACTTCAAATGCAGTATAGTTAGCATGGATCTTGGAGATTGTCTGATTTGGAAGAAAATTATTGATGTTAATTACTCTGAAGAAAGTCAGTGTTGAATCTGTGTAGAAATTTGAGAATTATAGATGTTTATGAACCTGGGAAGAAGGTCAATTACGAAATAGTGCAATAGAGAGGCATGTGATCTTGGACTCATTTAGTCTGATTTAGTTTCTTATCTTTTAGTTTTCAATACGAATTATTGTTCAGTGTTTTTCAGTATTGTTGGTGTCCTGAGTGGATAAAAAAACTTTATTCTGCAGGGATGGAATTGTGACTTGGCTGAAGAAGAAGGCCAGTCCTAGCATCCACAACATAACTACGAAAGAGGAGGCTGAGCGTGTTTTGTCTTCTGAATCTAAAATTGTTCTTGGTTTTCTCAACTCCTTAGTGGTATGTATCCCTCAAACCCAAGGTGTTTCCTGCTTTCCTTCTTGGATTTATCTTGCCTTTTAACTTTTCAAAGTTATAACACAAGTAGTCAACCAAGCTGATTTCTTGGACTTTTATACCTAAGAAAACCAGGAAGAAAAAAGAAACAGAACTATTGCTTAGCTTATCAAGCATATGACTGCCTCTTGTATTTAGTAGGTCAAAGATACAGGTGATTTCCTTACAGTATAAGTCACAGTTGCTATTAGGTCTTGCATATCAGATTCTCTTGTCTAGCGCATTTTTATGCGTGGCTGAGAGTTTTTAGATGTTGGATTGACAAGTGTGAAGCTTCTGTTTTATATCTTATTCTACCATTTTTTCACCCTTTTCTCTTGCTCACAGGGGCCAGAGAGTGAGGAGCTTACGGCTGCATCCAGACTGGAAGACGATCTCAGTTTTTACCAAACTGCATCCCCTGATATTGCTAAGCTATTTGAAATCGAAACTGAAGTCAAGCGTCCTGCCTTAGTTTTACTGAAAAAGGAGGAAGAAAAACTTGCCCGTTTCGGTAAAACCCCTCCTCAAATACATTACTCTTTTGTGCCACTTAGACTTCCTCTATGTCTCTCTCAACCATGCTTCTTTTTGGCAGATGGAAATTTCACGAAAACCGCTATAGCAGAGTTTGTGTCAGCCAACAAAGTCCCATTGGTGATCAACTTCACAAGGGAAGGTGCATCACTGATCTTTGAGAACACAGTGAAAAACCAGGTAAGGACCATTTGTCTCTTTAACGTTTTCCTATAGCCATTGCTTAACTAATGAGATTGGCATTTTCAAACCCTTGTCAGCTTATTCTTTTTGCTACGGCGAATGAATCAGAGAAGCACCTTCCCACTCTGAGGGAGGTGGCAAAGTCCTTCAAGGGAAAGGTAATTTTTATCTTTCACTTTTTTTTGTGGACATTCTTGCTCACTTTCTGGAACAAAAGATTAATCCTCTCTATTTTCTGCAGTTTGTTTTTGTTTATGTGCAAATGGACAATGAGGATTATGGAGAAGCAGTTTCTGGATTCTTTGGTGTTACTGGCGCTGCCCCCAAGGTAAAGTACTTGGCGTGAAATATCCATGTATCGGTTTTGCTTATATTATCTACCTGATACAACAAACCAAAATTTCCTTTACGGGGCACTAAAACTATCAAGATTTAAGTATCCAATTTCTCATTTCTTATGCAGGTTCTTGTATACACAGGAAATGAAGATATGAGGAAGTTTATTCTGGACGGTGAATTGACAGTAGAAAACATTAAGGTTTGGCCCAACGTCCTATCTCTTATGAAATTCAATGGTTTCAGAACGTGCTGTTTGTTATCTTAAAGCAATGACTTTTTGTTTTGTTAAATAGACACTTGCTGAAGATTTCTTAGCAGACAAACTGAAGCCATTCTACAAGTCAGATGTTAAATAGACACTTGCTGAAGATTTCTTAGCAGACAAACTGAAGCCATTCTACAAGTCAGACCCACTACCAGAAACTGTAAGACGTCTTACACATTTTAACAATCATCTAACATTCCCACACACAATACTGATTCACTAGCTTCTCAATGAAACGCAGAACGATGGTGATGTTAAAATCATAGTGGGAAACAATTTCGATGAGATTGTTCTTGATGAGTCAAAGGACGTTCTTCTTGAGGTAACATCAGTTCATACGTTAGAGCCTTGCTTTTCACATCTTAGTTATATTTACCTGAAGCGTAAATTTTGCTACAGATATATGCTCCATGGTGTGGCTATTGCCAATCATTTGAGCCGATTTACAACAAGCTTGGAAAGTATTTAAAAGACATTGACTCATTAGTCATAGCTAAGATGGATGGTACAACCAATGAACATCCGAGGGCAAAGGTGAATAAAACAAAAAAGGCTTTTGGTGATTCAAGACACATTTTTTTTTTTTTTTTTCAATTTCATAAATTTCATTTCTTTGTTCAGGCTGATGGGTTCCCAACAATCCTGTTCTTCCCAGGTGGAAACAAGAGCTTCGATCCGGTAAAGCAAAAACTTTTCTCTATATCAAACAATATCTTTTAAAAAATCTGCGATTTGTTATAACTGTTTGATTTTGAACCCAAAATTATAAAACAGATCACAGTGGATGTGGACCGTACAGTAGTGGAATTGTACAAATTCCTGAAGAAGCATGCATCAATCCCATTTAAACTTAAGAAACCAGATGCACCTGAACCGCAGAAACCTGAACCTGTGATCTCTACCAAGAAAGCTGATGAGAAGACAGAAGGTGATGGTGCCAAGGATGAGTTGTGATTATGATCCTTATAAGAAACAGATTGTGTAACAGAGACTATAGATGAACTGAGAATGTATTGTCATGAGTTGTGATTATGATCCTTATAAGAAACAGATTGTGTAACAGAGACTATAGATGAACTGAGAATGTATTGTCCTTTTCTTTATTGTTGAATTTTGTTAAAGGTTATGAAATTATTAATAATTAAAGAAGAATAGTCATCAAATAACATAATCTCCTAAATACTCATTACTTTGTAACAAATCTTAACTTTTTCTTCTACTGTCACACTTCTCACAATCTCTGTTCACACTTCTTGTTCTTCTGAAATCATTCGCATTTGATTTGACTATATACTGACAAGGAGATACAGATATGTCCCAACTTGCAAGTTTTTGATAGAACTGTTTTAGAGCTTCCAAAGAAATGAGCCTATTCTTCTAGTTCTAACAGAATGACAAAGTAAGGCTTACCATTTTGAGCTAAATGCAAAGCAAAAACCCCTCTACATGGAAAAGGAGTTTTACAATGGGCCTCGTACTGTAATATTGGGCTTCATAAATGGGCTATGGTCTATAATTCGATATTAACAAGACCCATTCTATGATCTAATTAGTATATTTTTCCACCGAACGGTTGGACTATACGTGCTTAACAAGACCCATTCTATGATCTAATTAGTATATTTTTCCACCGAACGGTTGGACTATACGTGCCGGCAAATCGGAGAAAGGTCGATCGTCTCTTGATCGTTGGCCATGGCGCAGATTCCAAACTTGGAAAGTGCTCCTCTCAATCTCAAATCCATTAGGTGAGTCAACTTTTCATACCTAATCTGTTTGATCCATAGCCTTTCTTTTTTTCTTCGCACATGTTGGCTCATTTTTATTTATTTTTCAGGGAGACGTCTCAGAGGGAGCTCGTAAACCTTCTTAAAGACGTAAGTCTTGTTTCTCTTTTGATAATTTTGAAATGGATGAAACATATATATTGAGAATGTCTGTTTAAAACCTGTGGTTTATCTCACTTCTAGTCTAAAATCTAAATTCTTCCCTTTTCGATGGAAGTATTGAATCACTTTTCGCATGATTGAGAATTAGGATGAATGAACTTCGAAGATGAATAACTGATTCCTTAAAGGCTTGTTATTTTTTATAACTCTGTGGTGTCTTTGATCGTAGGTTCGTGGAAGTAAGTGTTTGGTTATTGATCCAAAGCTCAGTGGTTCGATCTCATTGGTCATCCAGACATCTGCATTGAAGGTAATTTCAGGTCTCCCGACTTATTCCATTTTTGTGGAACAATGAGCTGTGTTGAATTGCCAAGTTCTCAGCCTAGAATATCAGAATAAAGGCAAATATGATAGAATTTGTTTTCTTCTTCTAATAGTTGGATTTGGTTTTAACATTAGTGTTGATCTGCCTTTTTGTACGTTTAACAGGAACTTGGTTTGGAGTTGAGACACCTTTCTGCAGAGCCAGTTCAGACTGAATGCCCAAAAGTGATTTATCTTGTTCGATCTCAACTCAGCTTTATGAAATTCATAGCTTCTCACATTCAGAATGATATTTCGAAAGCAATTCAGAGAGACTATTACATTTACCACATTCAGAATGATATTTCGAAAGCAATTCAGAGAGACTATTACATTTACTTTGTCCCTCGTAGGTCTGTTGCGTGTGAGAAGGTATGTAGTTATTTTCATCCTCTAATACTATTTGTTGCTTTTGCTTACTTTTTTACCACCTTCTGAATCATGGTGTGAGAAATATTTTCTTCTGCTCTTTTCAGATCCTTGAACAGGAAAAAGTGCATAACCTGGTTACTGTGAAGGAGTTTCCCCTCTATATGGTTCCTCTAGATGAGGATGTGATTTCATTTGAGCTCGAGCAGTCTGCAAAGGTGTGTAGAACGCTCATAGGTTCTATTCTTATTTATAACTTTATGTGCCATTGTCCTCGAGGGCTTAAATCACAGCTTTCTTATCTTTCTTGTTCATGGTTTTTGAATGATAGGATTGCCTTGTGGATGGTGATGTTAGCTCACTTTGGCATGTCGCTAAGGCCATACATGACCTTGAGGTTTGAATGGTTTGTTATACATAACACTATGATAAACACATTATCTCATGAATAACTCTTTTCATAGTTTTCTTTTGGAGTTATATCGAAAGTGAGAGCAAAAGGAAAATCATCAGTTCGTGTTGCAGATATACTCAACCGCATGCAAATGGAGGAACCCGTCAATTCTAATGATGTAAAAAGTTTCTGAAACAGTTTTGAGTTTTACAATGTTCAGTGACTTGGCTATCTTGCATTTGTAGAATCTAATGATGTAAAAAGTTTCTGAAACAGTTTTGAGTTTTACAATGTTCAGTGACTTGGCTATCTTGCATTTGTAGAAAAATGCTGTTGTTTCTCCTTTTCACTGTTCTAAATGATATTTCTTCTATTTAAGGTGGGAAGGCCTGAAGTGGATACACTCATTCTATTGGATAGAGAAGTAAGATTAGAATGTCTTTTTTTTTTTTTTTCAGTTAACTTATGAGGGACTGATAGACGAGGTAATGTCACCTAAATTGGGTGCTCCACTTTTATGTTTTGACTAGAAATGGAGTACATTTGCAGGCAGTGCGACTGGTAGACTTTCACTCACTGAGGAGTGACGTGACTTCATAGTTTTACTAGTAGTTTGAGTTATACTTAGTATTTTTGGTTTCTCTTCTCTTAGTAAAGTAGTACACTATTGTGAGACTTCATTAATTTCTGTGGGGTTTGTTATTATCCTACTGAGTTTATTTACTTTCTGTATTTTGGGTAGATAAAACGATAGGGTGGAACGATTTGGTTTCATTGGCTGTAATGATAGTTAAAACAACACAATTTGGATTTAAATTATTCCTTGTCGATTGGGTTCTCTGTGAGCTGACTCCAAGTTTTCTTCAAAGTTTTTGCATATCAGTAATGGAGCTGTCGAGGTTGACTCATCTGTGATGGGTGCTCAGCCGGAGGGAAGAAAGATGAAAGTTCCCCTTAATTCAAGGTTAGTTGCTTTGCCCATATTTAACATTCCCTCAATCGTGTGAGAGGCTATTTTATTCTATTGCACTGCTGAAAGATTTCTGTGGCATATATGATGCCTGGAATATAAATTTGTGATGTTTTGTTGGATTGGAAAAATACAACAGTTTGCTACTATTTTCGTGTATTAATTGGTCATGCACACAAAAGAGCTTCATAAACGGATAGCTAGATTAGACTCCCCAAGCTATATGTTGTGTGTCTGTCTATTTCTTCCATAGTCATGGATGGAAGTATTTATGAAAATCTATTTACTAGCTGAACACTTCCAGTTGTAAGAAATGGTTGAATGTTAACCTTATTTCTTGAATATTTATATTTACAGTGATAAGTTGTTCAAGGAGACAAGGGATCTCAACTTTGAAGTGGTTGTACAGGTTGACCTTTGCCTTCCTCGCTTTCATTCTTTATGACATGGGATTGTGTTTCCTTATCTTCCAGACGCGGTATGATTACAGGTTCTACGTCAGAAGGCAACATCCATGAAGGAGGACTACAAAGGAGGACTACACTGAAATTAATTCTGTACGTTTGCCGCTCTCTTCCTTTAGGTAGACTTGTTTTCATGGTAGAGTTAATGGTACATACATATTTGAGTTCAATTCTCTTAGCCATCGATCAGAGGATTAGTTGGCACATTTTTAGTCGCCAACTTAATGCCTTAGGTGAACTAATTATCAGCGAATTCATACATTTTCTTATTAGATCATTAGTTGTACCCAGCTATCTAATGTGGTACGGTTTTATAATGCACAGACCCAGACAGTTTCAGAGCTGAAGGACTTTGTTAAGAAGCTTAACTCATTACCAGAGATAACAGTAAGTATTTTCTTATTTTTTAAGTTTCTTTTCTTTCATCTCGCAGACGCTCAGACCTCCACGAGTTTCATTTTAAACTTGATTGGTATTGATATTTTTTTTTCCCAGAGGCACATACATCTTGCCCAGCACCTGACGACGTTCACGTCCAAGCAATCCTTTCTTTCCCAACTTGATATGGAGCAAACACTTGTTGAGGCAGAGAGTTACGACATGTAAGTTATAAGGGATGTGTAATGCTAAAATGTATGCTAACTCTAGCTACGACATGTAAGTTATAAGGGATGTGTAATGCTAAAATGTATGTTAACTCTAGCTACGACATGTAAATTACAAGGCAAGATCTTAAAATGTATGCTAACTCTAGTTCCATATGCAGATGCTTTGACTACATAGAAGAGATGATCCATAAACAAGAGCCACTCACTAATGTCTTACGTCTATTAGTCCTATTTTCTGTTACAAACTCAGGGTTACCAAAAAAGCAATTTGATTATATAAGGCAAGTTAAGCTTCCATCAGTGATTCTGCAATAGAAATTTTCAGTTTTTTTTTTTTTGTTTTGAATAACGACAGTAATGGCTGAATGTTTCATTTCAAATATATCTCTGCTAATTTCTATTCCCTTAAATTTTGTTGATTTATGAGGACTCCCTCTTTTTCTTCTGCATGATCTAATTTCATCATATACTAAATATTCAGTTTTCATAGCATTAGTAATTTGTTTTCCACCATGTTTGTGATATGCGATTAACGCCTTCTCCAATTCGTTTTTTTTTTTTGCTTTCTTCTTGTATCTCCTTCAATAGTATTTATCTATATGCATCTGATTTGCGACGCCTTGCACCAACTTTTATTAATCAAAAAGTGAAGTGCTTAAATCAGTTTCGAGTTGCGAGGAAAATAATTTTCTTGTGCAGGCCTGATGATATCGCTTATGTCTATTCTGGATATGCTCCTCTAAGCATTCGTCGCATTCGTCTTATCCAACAAGCTATTCATTCTGGATGGTTAGTATGTTCTTCCATTCTAGCCAAAAACTTTTGCCTATGTAGCCTGTGAAGACCATGAAAAAAAAAACTGAGCTTAGATATCAGAACGTCAGAGAACTTTTACTAATCCATAGAAGGATGCTGCAATATTTGTATGGTTTATTTGATAAGTCAATCTACTTTACAGGCGCCCTGAAGGATGCTGCAATATTTGTATGGTTTATTTGATAAGTCAATCTACTTTACAGGCGCCCTATCGAAGACATTTTGAAACTGTTGCCAGGACCGCATATGGAAACTAAAAGAGTCAGTACAGTTTCTTCTTAACCCAAAAGACTCTTCCATATTTGTTATGCTATTGTATCTTCTCTTTTAGACTATTTTTTCGATTACAAAACATATCACTATGTACCTTCTCTTTGCAGAGTGGTTTGCCAAATAGTCCATCAGTTGATTCGTTCCATGGAGCTTCCAATGGGTAAACTTTCAGTCTACTGCCACAAAAGTAGTTCTTCTAAACGATAACACATCGAACTGTTCTAATGCTGAGAGGCTTTCATCATTACAGGGTTAGTGATGGAAGACGCTCAATAGTTCTTGTTGTCTTCATTGGAGGTATAACATTTGCTGAAATCTCTCTTCATTGGAGGTATAACATTTGCTGAAATCTCTGCTTTACGGTATCTCGCCTCTAAGGTAAAATATGCAAAACTTCAACAGTTTGATTTATAAACAGACACTCTTTTTATTCTCTGAATCATCCAAATCATAATATGTTTTCAGGAAGGAATGGCTTATGATGTGATTATTGCCACAACCAAAATCGTCAATGGTGCAACGTTGATTGAATCATTCATGGAAAAACTAGGTTGATCCGTAACCAAACATTATGTTTTTGTATCTGTTTATTTGTCTTCTGGATCTTTTGGTAGCTGAGTGAATAATGTTTGGGTCATGATCTTATTTGCAAATTCAAGAATGTTATCTTGTTACATATCATTTCAACTTCTGCATTTTGAAGTTCTTCATACTTTAGTTACCCATAATTTAATACATCACAAATAGTTTTAACCTATATAATTCGTCATGTGCTTTAAAGATGCGCATGAAACCAAAAAGTTGTTAAAGCTTACTTTATGAAGAAATTGATGGCCGCTTTATTTGACCTCTCGTTAAAGCTTACTTTATGAAGAAATTGATGGCCGCTTTATTTGACCTCTCGATGTGTCTTATCAATCACCGTCCAATCTAATATACTAGACAATGACATTATCTTCCAAACTACATGGAATCACAACATTGTCCCATGGTAACAAACAAATACTCTACTATTTTAACTTTTTCAAAGTTATGATGTCTGAACATAGTTCTAATAAGGGGAAATAAACGATGGCGTAGAATCGGGGCTATATGAATCTATATTCATATTTCCGGGGCTAAATATGACGTACTTCCTACTTATATACAAGCTCAAGATTTTTCAGTTCTCATTAAAATATTTGTTAGCTCTGAATTATTGGGATATTAAATTAAATTTGTACTTTCCTATCATCAAAAGGATAGACTTAGGACATGTAAGTTTACTAGTAATAAAGACCAAATACATATATAAAGTCACTTTCAAGTGTAGTGAAACATTGGAGACTTAAGTTGATCATAAATTATTTTGCAAATATTAGTCAAAGGAACAGAAACAGATAGTACTAATAGAAGTAGCAATCTCAAAGTTAGCCACAAGTGACACTTCAAAATCTCTTCTCAACAAAGCTAGAAAATTAAAATACTACAAGTCACTTAGCTCCAAACAACATAAGCCTCTCTTATTATTACATCTTCTCTTTTCTCTCTTTTGATATTTGGTGTATCCAAAATACCAAAACTAAACATGAGGTTGGCTTCTGAAGGAACCAAGCGCCTTAATCGCACCAGCCCTCAACACAACAAAACTAAACATGAGGTTGGCTTCTGAAGGAACCAAGCGCCTTAATCGCACCAGCCCTCAACACAAACTGATGGTAGAAAGCTGCAATAGCTGCACCAGCAAACGGACCAACCCAAAATATCCACTGCAGTGAAACAATAGAACAAAGTTAATAAACTCGAATTGTAATAACAAAGACTAAGAAGTAATTTATATGATACAGTACATGATGGTCCCATGCTTTGTCCTTGTTGTAGATTATAGCTGATCCAAGACTTCTTGCAGGGTTAATACCAGTACCCGTGATTGGTATTGTAGCTAAATGAACAATGAATGATCCAAGACTTCTTGCAGGGTTAATACCAGTACCCGTGATTGGTATTGTAGCTAAATGAACAATGAATACAGCAAATCCAATTGGTAATGGAGCCAATACCTAAAATTATGTACAATGACAAAATGAAAATGTTACTAATTACGATAAAAATAGTATAAAGTCCAAAAACATTAATCATATGCTTATGTTTGGTAGAAGTATAAATAGTATAAAGTCCAAAAACATTAATCATATGCTTATGTTTGGTAGAAGTATACGTGGTTAGAAATGAAGTTGGGACCATTGACATTTAAAGTACATGATGTATATAATCGAGAGAAGCGTGAAAGACAAAAAAAACTAGATGACTAATGTCCTTTATTTCATTTATATAATGAAAATATCTAGATGTCCTGACAAAAAAAAAAATTATCTAGATGGTACAGTCTTTTTTTAATCCTTAATTTGATTGAAAATATAAACATCGAAAAAGAATATTTTTAATTATCTTGAAATTTCCGACCAATTTCCAATTATGGTAGTCAAATTTCTCGATATTTTGTTGAAAATAACATCCTCGGAATTTGGACATTAATAGCCGAAAATTGTACGGTATTTGATATTTTGTTGAAAATAACATCCTCGGAATTTGGACATTAATAGCCGAAAATTGTACGGTATTTTGTCGGAAGACGCTTCCTTGAAATTGGACGGTAATGGCATTGGTCGAAAATTAGACGTAAATTTCTGTATAATTTACGACCAATATAAATTTACTGACCATATGTAAACATCCATTCGTTTTGGACAGAATTTTTTCGAAAATATCAAATTTCGACCAATTTCCTTCCATTTTAGGGCACGAAAATGAAAGCATTTCTTATAATGACAATTATATTACTAATAAGATTATATCAATTTTTTGCATATATATCATAAATTTGTGACAATTTTTTTCTTCTAATTCTTCTAATTCTTAGCTTAAATGATTTTTAGTAGGAGTAGTATTTACTCTTAAAAAAAATCAGAAAAAGGGGAAAAAATGGCTTACAGGGACATGAGAGTCACGAGCACTTCTCTTAGGATCAGTGGCTGAGAAAACTGTATAGACCAACACAAATGTACCAATAATCTCTGCGGCTACACCTGTCCCAACACTATAGCCATCAGAGAGACCATTTGCGCCACCACCGTAACGGTTAAAGTAAGCAGACTGAAATGCCTTGACTAAAGCCACACCAGACATTGCACCTAGACACTGTGCCACCATGTACATTACTGCTCTCACCAATGACACTTTTCGAGCTAATAATAGCCCAAAAGTCACTGCTGGATTAATATGCCCACCTAATTCATTAAATTACGTTGAATTAGAACATTAATGTGAGCATTATAACTAAATAATTGGTATGCATCAAACAGTACCAAAATATATATATATATATATATATCAAGAATGAAAAGTATTTTGTTGTGTTTAGCAAAAAATATATATATATATATATATATCAAGAATGAAAAGTATTTTGTTGTGTTTAGCAAGTTCTCAATTGTAAAAATATACAATAGTAACCATCATTTTTTTTTTGGTGAATATAACATCAATTTTGTGACTATTTATGGTTTAATTCACTAGTAAACATATTTTCTATCTTTTTTCATGAAATTGGTTTTTTAAAAAATTATTTCTTGTTCCAAATAATTAATTAGGTTTAGATTATGTAATTACACCGAAAACCAAATTTTAAAAATTGTTTTATGTTGATTCTTGAAAAAATAATAAAATACATTATAATGCTAATCTAATTAAAAAGAGTATTAAATGTGTTTTTAAATTTGTGTATAACCCGTAAAAAATCAAATATTAAAAAATATATCATATTATGTTTAACTTGAGTATAAATTTTGAAGATATGATATCGTAGTTTAATTAGGTTGGATCTATAATTTTTATACTTTAATTATTTTATAACTAATTTAATTTGTCGTTCTATATTATACATCATCAATTCATATTTTAGGACTAATTTGTAGTTATTTGGTAATCAAATCATTGATAATAAGACAAAACCCACAAAACAAAAGAAATAAAAGAGACAGGGATAAGAACCAAACCAGAGATTCCAGCAGTGCAGTAAACGAGAATAAAGATCATGCCACCAAAAGCCCAAGCAATACCAAGAACACCAACACCAGCACACTGGTCAGAATAAAGATCATGCCACCAAAAGCCCAAGCAATACCAAGAACACCAACACCAGCACACTGGTCAGGATTAAGTGCTGGATCAATCTGACTCTTGTAACCAATAACAGTCATAACAGTGACATAAAGGAACAAGAGAGTAGCTATAAACTCAGCTATGAGAGCTCTATAGAAAGACCATTTTCCAAGTTCAGTAGCGTCAAAGAGTGGTTCAGGTGGTGGATCTTGATAGTCTTTACCGGTGAATGATCGATTCTCTCCGACAACTTCTTTCGTCATTGTCTTGTTCTGTTCAGGTGGTGGATCTTGATAGTCTTTACCGGTGAATGATCGATTCTCTCCGACAACTTCTTTCGTCATTGTCTTGTTCTTGAACAGAAGTTAAAGGTATGAGTATTGATGTGGTAAGAAGGTGAGTCGGTGAAGGGGTATTTATGGACAGAGATGTGATGACTAGGCTTATGGTTCTGTTTTTCAATTTATTTACTTTTAAAAATAATTTTGCTGTTAATTACCATTGAGAATAGTTTCTCTAATGTTTGGTAATAATGGTAACCGACCCATTTTTTGTTCTATCCCCTCTATAGTATTTTGAGAAGGAAAAAAGTAGGTAACCATACTTGCAAATATTCTATTATATAAACTATTTAATCACAGGTAAATACAAATTTAAATTTATTTCTAAAATTAATATTTATTTAATATTACTATTTACTTAATAAAAATATATCATTACTAAAAAAAATATTTAAAATATATTTTAAATACAGATGAACTCTTCTTTTTCAGTAATTTTATTATAATATATTTATATTTTTATGTACTTTGTTACTTACCTTTCTATTTGTATATATCATGATTTTTTACTTAAATTTGTTAGAAATATATATTTGATCAAACAGATATTCGTCTAAAATTTTGGATTTTACAGAGTTCTTTTTCTATTAGGATATTTCCGATGACAGATAATAAATAGATTTTAAATAGATAAGAAGTATTTTTAATGGATAGTAAATAATTTTGTATATAACCAATATTTTTTTATAGATAACTAGTTATATTTGTAAGTAATAAGTATTTTTTTTATAAATAACAGATCTGTTGGCTAGTAGTAATGGAATTTATAAAGAAGATTTTACAAGAAATGTTTCAAATTATGTTCTACAAAATAGAGACTTAGGTACTTTCAAATATGTTGGTAAAATACATGTGTAATTCATAAAAGATAGTAAATATTTAACGTGAATTCTTAGTGTGGTGGTTGCAATAATCAAACTATCCATTCATTACAATCATGGGCTCAAAGCCGACTCTTTGACATTTATGTTAAAAACATATTGTAAAGAAGCAAAAAAGTAAAATAAAAAATAGCAAATTGCAGCTTGAGAATCCAAAATCATAATTTTTGAAAATCTAGTAAAGGGTTTCAAAACTTTTTTTTTCCGATCATTTTTATTCGACCATCGGTTTTGGTTGGAAAGTGATATAAAATAGGTTATTCCGACCACATTATCAAAACTATTTCCGACCATTTTTATTTAACCACAGATTTCGGTTGAAAGTGATATAAAATAGGTCATTCCCACCACATTTCGACCATTATCATGATCGGAAAAAGTTTTTTTGGGTAATGTAAGTTTTGGCTAAACATCAAGTAGATGACAAAAAATGATGGGTTAATTAGAAAGTGCACATCTTGAAACCAAGGAGGACGGTATAGTGGGGTAAGGTTGCACTGTTTTATCTTTCACCGTCCCAACTTGACTTTTCAGCTTTGTGTTGTGCTTTCTTGTCTTTTATGTTTTTATTTTCTGTTTCTTTTATTTTCACCAATCCACAAACATTGAACTCACTTGAGCTATGTCTATAGGTTTCCACAAATTAAAAAGTAACCAACGTGGTACAAAAATGTCCACCAGCCGCAAAAATATACCGACCAAACCATTATGAACTACTCACATCCACACAATTGTTACATAGTATATTACTAAGATTAGCACAATGAAAAGAATTTTACATAATCGTATTCAAAATAAAGACTATACATTACTCTATCTATATGAAAGTTTGTATTTAAAAATGGTAAATCTTGAAAAATTGAATATTTTCATGACATTTTCAAAGATTTGGGGTAAACGGTAAACATGTAAATTCAAACAATAAGCTCTTCAAATTATAGATTTTGCTTCAAGATATTACATTATCCAGTATTGATTTCAAAATTAGGTAATGATCAAACAAATGAACAAGAGGAAATGATGAAATGAACAAAAGACAAACAAAGATATATATATGAATCAATATAAACATTTTTGGTCCATAAAAAAAATCAACAAAGACCAAAAACACGTACTTTAGTTCATCCACTACGACGGCACTGGAGGCTTTTCCAGCCACTTGGCACGAAAGCCAGTTCCTTTGCAATCGTTACATCTTGCAGAACCCTAAACCCATTGAAACAATGGAATGTGAAGAAAGCCAGTTCCTTTGCAATCGTTACATCTTGCAGAACCCTAAACCCATTGAAACAATGGAATGTGAAGATCTATAAACCAGAAGAAAAAAAAAACAACAAAAAATGTGTCGTCATTAGTGTTTTGAGTGAATTACAAACCTGTCCAGAGCAGATCACGCAAGAAGTATTCCTGGATGGTACCTGACAAAGCATGTTATCACCAAGGATGAAGAATCCTGTACCCGCACACCATTTGCATTCAACATGACCCTTTGAATTGCACGATGAACATCCAACAGGCCTTGGTTGCTGCAGTGAATTATATTAAAAAAGGCATAAAGAGAATCATTGAGTCACAACACATGTCTGAAATAAGCAGCGATTTACGGAGCTGTAAAGAACTGAGTTCAATATTAAACACTGCTGAAAATGTATGTGAAAGTCTTCAAAATCTTTGACTTATGATCGATTCTTTGAGAGTAGTGTTAAGAGTATAAGCAGATAATCTAAAGTTGTACAAGCAAGGCTACAAAACTACAATACATTGTGAGATTAGTTTGCTTATACAAAACTACAATACATTGTGAGATTAGTTTGCTTAATCTCTTTCCCTCAGGGATCATGGAGAACATATACCGATCCAATTTCCTAATTCTTAGACACAAATCCGCATTCATGAAGCAAAGAGTAAGCTCATATAGTCATATTCAAACCTAAAATTATAGGAAGATCAATTCTCTGTGATTAACTCAGAATCGAGAAAATCACACGCATCAAATTAAATCATCAGCTTAACAAGTAAGGAGCAATAGTACAAATCTCGAACCTGTGAGATAATCCAGGCTTGATCCATGCGCTTGGCGAAATTTGATGAACTCTCAGGTGAATCCACCGCCGAAGCCTTGACGGTAGTAGCTAGAAAGCGGCGACCTACCAATACAAAACCTACCTTCGTTCTTCTCGGAGATATCCATTGATTTGAAATCGGTTTCTTTACAAGATTTGAATCGCAACACATGTTAATCACCATTTCTCTTCTTCTTCTTCGCAGAGAAGCTTGAATTCAGAGGTTTATCTTTGGTTTTTTTTTTTTTTTCTGTATACCAAAATTGGAAGACAAGAGGAGGAGAAAATTCTCAGC
>CM071718.1:39067154-39082787 GCA_036630335.1 Physaria fendleri | reverse complement strand
ATTCTCATTTCTCTCTCTCCCTTTTTATTTTTTTATTATTAAAATTTTTTTAAAATTTTTTTAAAAAACCTTTGTTATATACTCCAATGGAGTTGCCCTAATATCTATTTAAACAGTTCCATATACAACATATATATGAAATATAATTCAACATGTTCGTATCCACTTTTCACATTTTCATGCATTCAAACACAAAATTATTAACCCGTCACATATTCTACTCTGTGTTATATATACAACAATCTTATTAGTAATTAATTAGGTCATTTTCAACTATATATGTAAATATATTCAATTATATGAAATCGAACACGTGTCGGTAAAATATATGTAAATATATTCAATTATATGAAATCGAACACGTGTCGGTAAACTCTAACCACTAGACTAATAATTTCAGACATTTAACAACAATAATTATTGATAGGTCCCTCGTGTGATTCCAACGTCTGGAATCGAGATATAATGAGAAAAAATCTAACGGTAAGGGATGTTTTAATACTTCCCATCAAAGATATCTTCAACGTGTTATATAAACATGTGATTTTGTTTTGTTCTTTGCGTCAACTTTAACTAATCAAGACAAATCCTTTTAACTTTTTCCCCATTCCAAATTAAGTATTACGATTTTTTTTTTTTCAACTAAAACCTCATTTTCTTTTTGGTCGGCACAACTTCATTCAAATACCAAATTAATCAAGTGTTAAACATCTAAAAACTCCAGTCAATTAGGAATAGCATTATCAATAGAACCAAAATAAATTGGAAAGTACATAGCAAATTTCACCAATGAATCCGCGGTCTTGTTATGTTTGCGACTAGTGTGAAGAAATTGAACATCTCATAGACGTCTTGAGAAAATAGCATGAGTTTCCGTCGTGAAAGAATTTAGTCGTGGCCAAGTGAAGGGTGAATGAACAGCCTTGATAAGAGCTAAAGAGTCGGATTCGAATATTACTTGTTCGAAGGGTGAATGAACAGCCTTGATAAGAGCTAAAGAGTCGGATTCGAATATTACTTGTTCATATCCCATATTCCAAACGCATTAAAGTGCCCATACTAAAATCGTATTTTCCGCTTCAAGAGAAGAAGAAAGACGTGGAAACACCTTATACCATGCAATCGGACCGTACCATTGCTATCTCGGATTATCCATACATAATTGGTACTAAGATATTGGTTTATGGAGACATATGCAGAAACTAGGAAGCAAACGATTATCCACAGATGAACGGTAGAAAGGATGATACCTCGTATAAACTATCGTGGACTAATCACGAGCAAAATTGTTGACAAACAACTGAGATTCATGACATATGGTACAAAAATGGAAACCACCTTGATAACGCCCTTGATGAACTAAGGCCAAGTACCTATCTTTTTTGGAATCTCAGCTCAAGAAATCCTCCCCTCTACATTAAATCTAAACTCAACCGGATACAAGAACACCTAAAAGTCGTCATGATGATGATTTATCACAGATAATCCTAAACATCATATGAAACCTTAAAGCTACCCGCATACTAATCCTAGCTAGAATATACACTAAGCAGAATACAGTAGACATTAAGCCAAATCCAACCCATACAAATAGCATACGAAGCAAAGATTATTGGAGAAATAAAAAGGAGAAAACCGTCCTAAAGACAACGATGAGGATAAATTCGATCTAGGTCAGAAACATTTAAACCTAATAAATATTTGGGTGTTTAAGGAATCTGGCCTTTCCTTATTTGGTAAGACTAAATATTTCCTTTTAGCTCCAAAGGTAAAAATTAACATTTTCTATAACTTGCAGTGCACAATAACCTAAATAAACCTTAATCAATCATTTATAGTTTCACTATGCTTATTTACTTTGAAGTAACTGACACTCCAAAGTTTATACTCAAAAAGTCAAAACCAAAATTGAAATATTACCTACGACTCTAAAAATATATATATATTCTTTAAAAATATTAAAAGAAAATATATGGTCATATCATCACATTTTAGTATGTATATATAGTTTTACTATTTGATGGGGTTAAAATTACTGTTAGCATTGGGCTTGTGTTTTTAGTTTCTAGAGGTACTTAACACACTTTTGTTTTAGAGGTACTTAACACACTTTTGTTTATTGGACCCAACTCAGACTCCAAGTTTACGGACTTTCGATTGACTAAGAGTATCAAACTGATCACGGTCTGTGTCATGAACATCTAAAAATCCATTTCACTTGCAGGTAGGTTACAAATGATCATATCAATTATCATAATAAGCATTAATAAGTTTTTGTTGTTCTTTTGACCAAAAAAAAAAAAGTTTTTGTTGTTCTATTTCTCAACATTATTTTGACACAATAGATAAGTATGTACGCTAAACAATACTTTGGCCCTATTCTTCGTTTTGTATATATAAAAAAAGTAGAGGTGGTTTAAGCAGATGTTTGTTGAAGCATATGCTAACTTAGAAATTCGTTTCGATGGAGTATAAATTTTTTGTTTTGTTTAAAATATTAGAGGCATATAAACACATGTTTTGGGATTAAAAACTGTAAATTATTACAAAATATTTTAAAAAATTTAAATTGATAGGGGCAACTGGCTCTGTTGGTTGAAAGAATCTTTGAAGTATTCTCTTTCAATCTTATGTGACGTTTATTGTACTTTAGATATTGTTTTGGGTTCTCATCATTTACCTCATCAAAACAAATCATATTGTGATGTATAAAACATAGTACTACAAGTTTTTTAGATTTGGAAAAAAAAGGCTTCTCAATCTAAAACTTTTATAGTACTACAAGTTTTTTAGATTTGGAAAAAAAAGGCTTCTCAATCTAAAACTTTTGGAGAAACACAATCTTTGAATTGAGCTTCCAAGTCTATAATGATTATTTTTTTGTTTTAATATTATAGGTTTAATGCGCATGATTATTTTTTGCTTTAATATTATAGGTTTAATGCGCATAAATATGATAATGTCTGAACAGTGATAAGCGACGTGGCTGCTTCCCCTCCTGGTTTCCAAAAAGCCAAAGCTAAAGCTGATTCTTGTGACCAACCCAAGTTGTCTCTTTCAAATGACGAGATTGCCCTCTCTAAATAAACATGTGCTCTTGAGTCTTGACCACCAGTTCTGTCTTTTTTTTTCCTCTATTAGGTAATAATAAGGATGTGATTTTTCATAGGCCTTGACAATATTGGACCGAATTTCCCAATTTTTGTGTAATCATCTCTCGCGGTGTTTGATCCATGATGCAAAAATGTGTTAAAATTAGAAGCAGGGGCAATGCTGAAAATTTAAAATTTGATCCATGATGCAAAAATGTGTTAAAATTAGAAGCAGGGGCAATGCTGAAAATTTAAAACTTTCGGATGAAATTGGAAACAATCGATTTTGTTGGGGGTATTTGAAAAGTGTTGGTGTAAGATATGTTTTTTTTTTTTTTTTGAACGTTGTTATTCTCTCCGAAAGGGGTCATCTTCAGATACTCCACAGCCAAACCCCAAAATTTTCCGAAATCCCAATTTTACAAAACCCTAATTTTCTTTCTTTGATTTGATTTGGTTGTTGGAACAATGGACGATTATACCAGAGAGATGATGGATCTCAAGACCTTAGTTACTCGAACCCTAGAGAAGAAGGGTGTTCTCGCTAAGATCCGGGTAAGCTTCATACACATTACAGAAATTTTGTGGTGGGAAATGAGAACGGAGGAGAAGTGATTCGCTTGAAATACATTACGTTACCCATTTTCGTAGGGTTCCTGCTATCAGATCGAAATGTTCCATTTTGTTAGTTGCCTATGCATCTGGAATCGCGATTCTTTCATTTGAATTCCCAGTTACGTCGTATAATACGATAATTGTAACCTTGAAGTTTCAGCTGAAATTGAAATGTTGGTTTTTATCTATATTTCTGCTGATGGTTTAGTTGGTTCTATAGGCTGAGCTCCGTGCAAGTGTGTTTGAGGCAATTGAAGAAGAGGATCGGGTGATAGAGAACAACGAAGCACTGCCTCCAGCTTTGTTGGGAAACTGTAATGATCGTGCAAGACAGCTCCATGCTTCTCCTTCTGGTATTTTACAATTTTTCCTCTCTCTCTTAACTTTTATCCACGGATACTTTTCCTTGAATGGTGTCGATCCTATATGGAAACTTTGTCTGATTCGTAGAACTTCCATACGCTTTCTTGATGCTCAATAACTATTGGCTTGTTCAAAATGTGTTTCCTTTTTTTGTCAATTTACTTGCTCCTTTGTTTAAACACTATGAACCGTTGAGGTTTTGTGCAGTTTAGTAGATCATATTGATCATTTTAGGATGTTGAAATGCAGGCAGGTTACTATCTGCGTTGATCTTTACCTCACACTTTTCCAAGAAAATAAAATGTCTTATTCGAGATTAGAATTCTTAGGATAATGTTTTCATCCTTCCATAGCTAGACCATTATCATCTTGTCTTCTACTGTATTCTCCTCATGTTTCATGATCAACATTTTTTGATGATTTGTTTTTGGTCCAGAGCATGACTCAGGGCATGGGCGGTAGTTCAAGGAGAGAGTCAGAAACAGAGTCTTTATCTAGCCTCGAGTCAAGAAATCCTCCTCGCAGGTCATCTGCTTCTGATAGCTTACCTCCTCAACGAAGGTACTCATATCTTCAAACTACTTGTCATGCCAAATCATATCTCTTTCCAAGTTTCTTACGAGTCTGACTTGATTGATTTACTTATCTTTAAATTTGATAAGCAGGCCTGTTTCTGGATCAAAAGAACTGGGTGAGTCATCTAATATTAAGTACTGATTGAAATATGTATATATATATATACCAAATGAAATAAGAAATTGAATAAGATGTTGCAGAGAGAAGAGGCGGGTCATCTACATCTGGGTACAGAAAAGATGAGTTCAATTGGAGACAGAGTAATCAAGATGCGCATGAAGAGGTAATGAGAGCGGCACTGGAAAATCTTCAGCTGGATAGGAAAACTGGGAACTTAACATTCGAGATTAGAATTCTTAGGATAATGTTTTCATCCTTTCATAGCTAGACCATTATCATCTTTGTCTTCTGCTCATGTTTCGTGATCAACATTTTTTGATGATTTGTTTTTGGTCCAGAGCATGACTCAGGGCATTGGCGGTAGTTCAAGGAGAGAGTCAGAAACAGAGTCTTCATCAAGCCTCGAGTCAAGAAATCCTCCTCGCAGATCATCTGCTTCTGATAGCTTACCTCCTCAACGAAGGTACGCAGATCTTCAACTACTTGTCATGCCAAATCATCTCTCTTTCCAAGTTTCTTACGAGTCTGACTTGATTGATTTACTTATCTTTAAATTTGATAAGCAGGCCTGTTTCTGGATCAAAAGAACTGGGTGAGTCACCTAATATGAAGTACTGATTGAAATATGTATATATATACCAAATGAAATAAGAAATTGAATAAGATGTTGTAGAGAGAAGAGGCGGGTCATCTACATCTGGGTACAGAAAAGATGAGTTCAATTGGAGACAGAGTAATCAAGATGCACATGAAGAGGTAATGAGAGCGGCACTGGAAAATCTTCAGCTGGATAGGAAAACTGGGAACTTAACATCGTCCTGGAGGTAAACTCTTTAATCATGGATTGAAATGAAAACAAAGCAAAGGTGTGATAAATCAGCTTGCTTGTGTTGTAGGAATGTGAGAGATGGAACAAATGAAGAAGAAGGGACGGATTGATTTTAACTTTTAAGGTTTGGATTAAAAACGAAACTGATGGGAACTTAACATCGTCCTGGAGGTAAACTCTTTAATCATGGATTGAAATGAAAACAAAGCAAAGGTGTGATAAATCAGCTTGCTTGTGTTGTAGGAATGTGAGAGATGGAACAAATGAAGAAGAAGGGACGGATTGATTTTAACTTTTAAGGTTTGGATTAAAAACGAAACTGAGCTTATGGATTAGTAATGGTTTGTGTACGTGATGATAATATGTATTTTTCGTTAGTATCTTTTGTTCTGTAACTTTGGGGGTCCCTCCAACCAAAAAAATATCAGTTAGTGTTATCTGAAGGGAAGAGATAAAGAGATTTGGTAATGCGATTTCTTTCAAGTATCAAACATTTGGATTTTTGAACTTTGTATGAACTGAACAAATCGAGACATATGGATATTAAGGAATTAGAACAGTTTGTTATGTATTATTCCAAACCAAACTGAATCCTTAACTTTGGTTTGATCTTTTGGTTTGGGTGAAATCAACATCGTCCATGTCATCAAAAGTCAACAGATTAATCCCAACTAACCAATCAATTTCTCAGTCTCTCATATCTGCTTTCTCACACAGACCCACCTTTACACCTTACCTACCTACCTCTCTTTCTCTTACAACAGCATATGGATATTAAGGAATTAGAACAGTTTGTTATATATTATTCCAAACCAAACTGAATCCTTAACTTTGGTTTGATCTTTTGGTTTGGGTTAAATCCACATTGTCCATGTCATCAAAAGTCAACAGATTAATCCCAACTAACCAATCAATTTCTCAATCTCTCTTATCTACTTTCTCACACAGAACCACCTTGACACCTTACCTACCTACCTCTCTTTCTCTTACAACAGAGAACACAAAAATGGATTCTGCATCATCCAAGACCAAAGCTTTAAACCCCTTGCTTCACATGTTAGGTTTCGAAATTGATGAATTATCTCCAACACGTCTCACTGGTCTTCTTCCCGTTTCCCCAATATGTTGCCAGGTTTCTTCTCCTTCTCCTTTCATATTCTTCTTGAATTTGATAATTGAACCTGATAATTTTGCTTCAAAAAGCCTTTCAAGGTGTTACACGGTGGTGTATCTGCTTTCATAGCAGAAGCTTTAGCAAGTACGGGAGCTCACATGGCTTCTGGTTTCAAAAGGATAGCTGGGATTCAACTCTCAATCAACCACTTAAAAAGTGCTGATCTTGGAGACCTTGTCTTTATAGAAGCATCTCCTGTAAGCACTGGGAAGACTATTCAGGTTTGGGATGTCAAGTTTTGGAAAAGAACAGAAACTAAGAAAACTTTAATAGCTTCTTCTAGAGTCACACTTCTCTGTAATCTCCCTATCCCTGAAACTGCCAAAGATGCAGCAAATCAGCTCAGAATGATCTCAAAGTTGTGAGATGCTTGTCTCTTATGACTGTTTTTACTTGCATGTATCATCTTTTGTAAATTGGTAATAATAAGCTTCAAGTGGCAAAGACACTGATACACCCAAAATGTGAATAAACTAAGAAAACTTTAATAGCTTCTTCTAGAGTCACACTTCTCTGTAATCTCCCTATCCCTGAAACTGCCAAAGATGCAGCAAATCAGCTCAGAATGATCTCAAAGTTGTGAGATGCTTGTCTCTTATGACTGTTTTTACTTGCATGTATCATCTTTTGTAAATTGGTAATAATAAGCTTCAAGTGGCAAAGACACTGATACACCCAAAATGTGAATTGCTAAAAAACTCCATTGATGTTTTAAACAAGTAAAAAACCTTTGTTTCTTCTAGAGGATGAGAGGAATATCAAGAAATACACCACTCCTCATGTTTTTCCCTCAGAATTGCTAGGACAGTTTAATTTTAAGACAGAAGATGTGGTCAGACAGATCTCTATCAATTCTTAGAGCTCATCTGCAGAATCACCACCGCGAATCCTGTGTCTTTTTTCTTTTCAACAAACAAGAAATAGGGAATTAGGATTGTGAAGATGATCAAAAATGTGACAAAAAGAAATTGAACATAATAAGAGAATAAGATAGAGAAGATGACAAGTCTCTCTCTGAATATCTCTCTGGACCCGTTCCGGTTTAGCTTTCTGTTCCGGTTAAATTTAATTATAATTGTGTTAGGGTTTTCTGCTTTCCTCGTTAAGTCTCTCTTTGCTCATACCTGAAACTACTACCAAGTCCCTTTTCCGGCGACTCCTGAAGTCTCAGTCTCTGTTCTCTGTTGCTCATACCTGAAACTACTACCAAGTCCCTTTTCCGGCGACTCCTGAAGTCTCAGTCTCTGTCTTCGGTTAGTCCTAATCTTTCTCTTTCTTTCAATCTGCGAATATACTCTCAGTTGCCTCGTGAATTGTGGACCCTGTATGCTCTTTATCTTTATTCGTTTCAGAGGTTTAGCATTTTTGTTGATTACTGCTCTACTCTTATTGTATTAGATACTATTGAAGCCATGGAAGCTCGCATTTTGCAGTCTTCTTCTAGCTGTTTTTCGTCTATTGACACTGTCAATGGAGGCCGTTTCTCCTCCGTATCATCACCAAAACCTCTCTCAACCAGCTTTACTACTCAGATGACGAGAACAAGGACAAAGGTATCTCGTGTTTTATCCATGTCGAAGAAAGATGATGTAACTGGTAGTCTCACTTACAAAGATTCTGGTGTTGATATCGATGCTGGGACTGAGCTCGTTAAACGAACTGGTGTTGATATCGATGCTGGGACTGAGCTCGTTAAACGAATCGCAAAGATGACTCCTGGAATCGGCGGATTTGGTGGTCTCTTTCCATTATCGTTAAACGAATCGCAAAGATGACTCCTGGAATCGGCGGATTTGGTGGTCTCTTTCCATTAGGTATATAACAAGAAAACTGCAAAATTTTCACCTGAATGTTAAAACTTTCTAATGATTGTGGCTTTGTTTAAGCAGGTGATGATTATCTCGTAGCTGGGACTGATGGTGTTGGGACTAAATTGAAATTAGCATTTGAAACTGGAATTCATGACACTATTGGAATCGACTTGGTAAATATATTGTCTTTTGTAGTTTTGTGACTTTATTTTTCTGTCGTCTAACACAAAGTCATGGTTTTTTTTTTGTTCTAGGTCGCTATGAGTGTGAATGATATAGTTACTTCAGGTGCAAAGCCTCTGTTTTTTCTAGATTACTTTGCTACTAGTCGTCTTGATGTAGACCTTGCAGAAAAGGTTTCTTTGCTTCATCTCTTTCTTCTTTGACTTTGAGCTTCCTTTAGGACTTGGTGATTGGTATTGATGTATGTTTTGTTTTCAGGTCATTAAAGGGATTGTTGAAGGTTGTCGGCAATCGGAATGTGCTCTCTTAGGGGGAGAGGTAATGTATTTCAGTTCATTGAATTCCAAAATGTAGTTTACGCATCTTTCTGTGATTTTGTCTCAATTGGGTGTTTCATTTTGGTTGTTTTAGACTGCAGAGATGCCTGACTTTTATGCAGAGGGAGAATATGATCTCAGTGGATTTGCAGTGTTGTTTTAGACTGCAGAGATGCCTGACTTTTATGCAGAGGGAGAATATGATCTCAGTGGATTTGCAGTAGGCATAGTAAAGAAAAATGCCATTATCAACGGAAAAAACATAGTGGCTGGGGATGTTCTTATCGGCCTCCCTTCTAGTGGTGTTCATTCCAATGGTTTCTCATTAGTAAGAAGGTAAAAAGTTAAGCAATACTGAAGGCTTAAAGCTTATGATTTCATGGCACTTGTCTTAATCACATTGCAATTGTTGCAGGGTATTGTCTCGAAGCAATCTTTCCCTGAACGATGCGCTTCCAGGTGGATCGACTACTCTTGGTGAAGCTTTAATGGCACCCACTGTCATTTATGTAAAACAGGTTGGTGTTGTGTTCTTGAAAACAAAACTTCCAGCATCAAAATTTGTAACAATTCTATAAATTACGCTATCTTTGCTACTCGCAGGTTCTTGATATAATCAGTGGAGGAGGAGTGAAGGGGATAGCTCATATAACAGGTGGAGGTTTCACAGATAACATTCCCCGAGTTTTCCCCGATGGTTTGGGTGCTGTTATTCACACCAATGCTTGGGAACTTCCACCTCTGTTCAAATGGATCCAACAGGTAATAAACGAGGAAAGAATGATGTAGATATTCCTTCCACCTCTGTTCAAATGGATCCAACAGGTAATAAACGAGGAAAGAATGATGTAGATATTCGCTGAACAGAACGCTGATGTTTGTACTTACGAATGTTTGATTGTTTTCTGCTTTATTATATAGACCGGGAAAATAGAAGACAATGAGATGAGAAGGACGTTTAACCTAGGAATAGGGATGGTTATGGTGGTTAGTCCAGAGGCTGCTTCACGGATACTACGCGAAGCTGAGAATGGAGACTATGTCGCCTATCGCATAGGAGAGGTTATAAACGGTGAAGGTGTACATTATCAGTAGTGTTAGTGTGTACTTTTTCTTTAGTGTTTCTTAAGTTTTGGTTTCATGAGGGTTACATGGTGAGATGCATTTTTGAAAAACTTCACGTATTATTTATAAATGGTATGACTTTATGCTCATTGTCACACAAAGATGTTTACATATTGTAGAATCAAATGCATCATTGGTAAATGAAGTCTCAATTGATAAAAGCTTTATGGCTTAACCATCCGTCTCTGCAGTACTGCGATTCTTCGATGAGGTAATTAATGGCAATTAGAATCCGTCTAAGCTTGAAGCCACTTTGATCTAATCCTCGAGTGCACGCTATTTAGTAGTATTTTGCAGGAAATTACAGGCATATCTGAAAACGTGACTAGTCAAATGAATATGTTTAAAACTTACATCCGAAACTTCAATCAGAATGGATGTTTTGACTAGTCAAATGAATATGTTTAAAACTTACATCCGAAACTTCAATCAGAATGGATGTTTATATAAAGGTTTCTGACAGGCGATTCGCAGCAGATAAATTTGGCTCGTAAATCATATAAGCGAATATGTTCAAAACTCACTTAAAAGTAAGTTCTCTGGAAGCTAGTATTTGTTTAGATTCATAGCAATTCTAAAGATTAATTAATTGGCATAAATTGACAAGAGCAAAAACACAAAAGTATTTGAGAAGAATTATTATTAGATTTTCATGAAAATATATAACAAAGTGCACTTAAATATTTATACGATTCTATATTTGTTGTTGGGTTACTTGATGAAAATGTAAGTGCTCTGATGGATCTCACTGCCGACAAGAGAAAAACGAGAGGAGAAAACAAATGGCTTATCATGAGTCATTGGATATATTTGTATAAGCAAATCCTAAAGAAAAGAAAAAAGAAGTATAAAATCATATCTATAAACCCTAAAGAATTGACCCATTTTCTAAGAAACAAATGAATTGACCCATTTTCTAAGAAACAAATGATCAAGGTACAAAAAAAACTCTTAAGTTCAAGAAATCTGAACTTCAGAGATAATTCAGATGCTTGCTTCCTATTGTGTCTTGTAGTATTGTGATCTCTCCTTCTTCTTTCTCTAATACCTTCTCCTCCAATTTCTCCACCATCCCTTTCAACGTCTCCTTCTCTGAATTCAAAAGCATGTTTTTCTCACAGCATTGTCTCATCTCTCTCCATATCTCCTCCCTTTCACCAACCACTTTCTGTAATTCTGCGTTCATCCTCGCCATGTCTTTCTCAGCTTCCTGGAGATTGCTTTCAAGCCGGTTTATGTTTTCTCCCTTCTTCAACATCTATCAAGTGTAAAGGTACATTTTGTTATTGGAAAGAGTGTTTCTATATCAAGATTTACATGGGTTATTTTTGTGTTGCAATACCTGATGCTTGAGGTCTTTTAATTCGTGGGTCGTATCTGATAAGTTGTCTAAACTTCTTTACCTCACTTCTCAGAATTTCATTACCTCGTACTGCTGCTGCTACTTCAGCTTGGAGCTGTTCAATTTGTTGCTCCTTCCAATACAATTTCTCCCGCAATAGACTTGTCATTAAAGTCTCAGCTTTTTGTGCAGCTGGCATGGTGTCCTACATGAGATTGGGCTAAACTTCAGCTAAATATTACTGTAAAGTAAAGCATGATATAAAGAGAATGCATTAGAACATTGGAAACTCACTTCAACTGATTGGTTTTTATTTTCTTTAGGCCTACTAGTGCTTGAGCAAGACGATTCTGAATTCGAAGCTACCACACTTGTCACTGTTTGCAAACTCCTCTTCAGGTTTTCAGTTCCGCACCTTATTCGTCACTGTTTGCAAACTCCTCTTCAGGTTTTCAGTTCCGCACCTTATTCCATGGATTTTCATTTCAGACTCAACCATAAACTGCTCACTTAATCCATCCTTCACTGAATTCTTATCCTCATTGGTTTCAGGAAACCGAGTCAATTTCCCTTTAATGAACTTCAGTAACTTGTAACACAGCTGGCGCATAACTCTCTTGTAACTCGGATAGCATTTGTTTAACATGACAATTCTCTTCATGCAATTCATCAGCTGTTGTAGATAGCTCAGCAACTCTTCTCTCCAAATGTGTTATCATGTCTCTGTTCTCAGTCCTCAGCAACTCTTCTCTCCAAATGTGTTATCATGTCTCTGTTCTCAGTCGCATTTTCGTGGAAAGCTGATAGTTCTCTCTGGAGCGAAACATTGTGCTCAGCAAGCTCTCTGACACGCTCTCGGAGCTTCTTTTCTTCAAGCTGGAATTTCTCGAGCTTTTGCATCCACTCACCCGACCTTCTATCAAGCTCTTTCTCCAATCCAGACTGTAGCTCGCTTTTTTCTTTTTCTAGCTTCTGTATATGCAAGTCCCAATCTGACTTCATCCATCTTATTTCTTCCCTGTCAGAAGCCCTCTCAACCATTTGGGACCGCAAAAGACTTACACTCTCAAATGCCAAGTTTAGCCTGTCATCTTCCAGTTTTCTTATCACCCCAATCAAAGATGAAACATCAAAGTCACAGTCTGACAGGCATCTCTGCTGATCGACTTCTTCAGAAAACAATCTCGCTCTCTTCTCAGCTTCTTTGATTTTCACATCTAGATCGAAGTTAATATTGTCTTCCATACACTTGTACATGTTCTTACCATGCATATTATTTTGTTCGTGCTCTCCATAGTCCTGCGCATAATGTCTGTTCACTGGTTCATATTGTTCACCCAGTGTAACATGAGCGGCTATATCTAAGCTTGAGTCGAAAGTTCTATTAAGGGATCCACCATAGACATCTTGAATTGTGATGGGTTCGTGGTTTGATCCCTTTGAACTTCCATGAGTCTGCGAGAGTCTTTTAATGACATCTCTTGCAAGCGAACGAGGCGATCCATGCCACAGCCCATTTTCCACACAATCAGCAGAAGATAAACGAAAACGGGTGCCTTTATCTTCTCTAAATGACTGGGACTTTCGTTTCTCATTGAAAGTGTCTGATGGTGATTTAGAGGCTGTCCATTGAACTCGGGGTGGAAGCCTCCTTTGGTTTGTACTCCCAGAGACATCAATGTGTGAAGAATTACTCTTTTGCTTGCACGGGTCAAAATGCTCCTCTCCCAATGTGTGAAGAATTACTCTTTTGCTTGCACGGGTCAAAATGCTCCTCTCCATCAATATAGCGGTCCAGAACTTTACTAGAGACATCACTAGAACAAGATGACGAACTTCCAGATGAATCATGTTGAAACCTCTCTTCTTCACACTGTCTTTCTCTAACTTGTCTTTCTGGAGTTAAGCATCTAGCACTCAGTACACTGTTTGTCAGCGGTTTAATTAGTTCATTCGCGGAAGCTTCTCCAAACTTATCATAAACAAAACCTGCCGAGGATAATGAAAGGCTCCGTTTAAGAGCTGGAGCACCGGAAACTTGGCCTTGTGACTTAGGACTATCAAGATCCTGTTCAGCCTGACTACTAGTATGGGCTTTCATCTTACTATCTGCTGCTTTTTCGCAGTGAACATTTTTATCTGTTCCATTACTAGAGGAAGATCTAAAAAAGAAGAGTTTTTTCATTGTTTCTCCAATCAAAAGAAGATGCTACCACAACTGCATGCTTTTTCATTGTTTCTCCAATCAAAAGAAGATGCTACCACAACTGCATGCAATCAAAACATATAAAATCAGATCAACTGATTGAAAGATGTAAATAAATCACATTGATCTCCTTTAGTAAACTAGGAAATTTGGCAGCAAAGTCTTTCTCTTATGGCAGAAGGTTCTTGTAAATTCCTCGATGAACAATTTACTCTACATTCAGAAACTAAGACTTGATCATAGTTAAAATCAAAGCAACCTAAAAATAAAAAGAAGAAACTATCCTAAGAATCTTCAAAGCAACGATTAAACCCTAGAGACGAATCCAAACGGGATCAAATTGTTAACAAAACAAGAATCGAACCTGAATCCTAGTTGCGGAGAAATTGATGAATAAAAAATGTTGAGCGAGAAGTTTCCAAAAAAAAAAAAAAAAAAAAAAATTTCAAAAAAAAAAAAAAAAAAAAAAAAAATGTTGAGCGAGATTACTCAAAAAACACTACAAAGTGGAAATTCCGAAAAGCTCTGTCTCTTAAAACAATCTCATCGATTTCGTCACGAATCAAACAATCGCCAGAAAATCTAACTCTACTCTCTACTCTGAAAAAAATGAAAGAACCAAGAAAGAACAAAAAAAATACAAAAGAAAACCAAAAGAATCACAGAAAATTTTCAAAAGTTAGAATCTTTAGGATTTATGAACTTACCATAAAGAAAGATTTTGCCATCGGAAATTAGATAAAAAAGAAAACCAAAAGAATCACAGAAAATTTTCAAAAGTTAGAATCTTTAGGATTTATGAACTTACCATAAAGAAAGATTTTGCCATCGGAAATTAGATAATCCAAAAAGTTCGAACGGAGAAGAAACTGAAACGCAAATTTCTTATTAACGTCAATTTGATTTATAAACGGATAGTACAGAGAAGTGAGAGTATCGTTGACGACGATGAATCAAAAAAGAACAAAATAGCTCCAAAATCTTTTCGGGTGGTCTGAACTGTAATTATGTTATTAGTTGAGGGTATTTACGGTAATCTTCAAACTATTTGCTTCCCGGATAGACTCCAAAGTCAAATGTAAATTCCTCGATGAAACAATTTACTCTACATTCAGAAACTAAGACTTGATCAAAGTTAACATCAAATCAGCCTAAAACTAAAAAGAAGTTTCCGAAGTTTCTGCTAACTTCGTCCTCCCATTTCTTGCCATGGAGATCGATCTTGTAACCAACGGAAACTCTGATACCGTTATGAAGGAAGCTACAGATACTATCGCCCCGTCGCCGGTCGTCCCGTCTTCGAGATTGAGTCAATTCACAGAATCGCTCAAACTTGAGCACCAGCTCCTCCGCGTACCTTTCGAGCATTACAAGAAGACGATCCGTACCAATCACCGTTCTTTCGAGAAAGAAGTATCAGCCGTTGTTTCCGCCGTTGACGATTTGGCTAATTCCGATTGTTCAAAAGACGCCACCGTTTCTTGTCTCAATAACTTTGTATCTCGATTGCAAGGCCTGAAACGAAAGGTTGGTTTTCGTTTCTCTCTCTGATCGATCTTTATGTAGACGAAACTGAATCATTTAATCTAATTTAACAGTTAATGTTTTAATTGAGTAAACAAAATTTCTGATTTTGTTAAATATATCTGGAGTAGACATTGGATCTAGTTTGATCTTTCGAATTTTCTTGTTGAGGTTAAAGATAGAAGTGTGTTGAGGTTGAAGATATTTCTCTTTGGCAATTTCGTCCGATACATTAGTTAGTACATAAGATTACATCTAGACACTGGATCTCGATAATTCTTTTTAATTTGATTTGAAATCAGATCAAGGGGATGCAATGTAGTGGAATTGTAGAACTTCACATCTGACCATGAGCA
>CM071718.1:39026484-39038379 GCA_036630335.1 Physaria fendleri | reverse complement strand
TCATGACCCACCAAAAGCGCGCAATCTTCAATTATATCAACCAAATATCCCAACTTTGGCATACCCATCACTGACAAAGCAACTCTAGAAACACAAAATCGATTCCCAGCATCTTGCAAACCACCATATTCATCACAAAGCTCCTTAAAACATGAACTAATCACTGAATGAAACTTACTGGTTTTAGCCAATGCTGAAACAAGGGTCTTATGTAAAGGCAAAGAATTCTCCATAAACAGAATCTCCAAGTAAAACTTAATAGCTTCCCGTACAAAAACTGCCTCACTCTCACCTCCCTCATATTCATTGGTCTTGGCAAGTACCTCTCCAAATGATGCAACAACTTTCTTAGCGTGATTAACTTGAGCATAGATTGAATTCAACGAAACCAACTCTTCAATATCGGAATAAAACTTGGGACAACACTGAAGCAAACTAGATTGACTCAAAGAAGTAGTAAAGGAGCTTGGGAATAGGACAGCACTGTAGGTGTAACGATGACGATGTTGAAGAGCTCGCCATTTTGCAGACATCTTTCAATGAGCTGAGAAAAAAAAAACAGCAAAAAGGAAAAATCATAACTTTCTTCAACTAGTATCTGGAAAACAAAGTAAAGATCATACCAGAGAATAAGGGCAAAGTCTATTCTTGCGTGAGCTTACTAGGAGGAGCAATACAGTGACCCTAAGAGACGACGCGGAGGCGGAAGGAGGCGAGAGAAGAAAATGATTAACTTGAGCGTAGATTGAATTCAACGAAACCAACTCTTTAATATCGGAATAAAACTTGGGACAACACTGAAGCAAACTAGATTGACTCAAAGATGTAGTAAACGAACTTGGGAACAGTACAGCACTGTAGGTGTAACGATGACGATGCTGAAGAGCTCGCCACTTTGCAGACATCTTTCAGTGAGCTGAGAAAAAAAAACAGCAAAAAGTAAAAAATCATAACTTTTTCCAACAAGTATCTGGAAAACAAAGTAAAGATCATACCAGAGAATAAGGGCAAAGTCTATTCTTGCGGCGTCCGAGAGAGAGCTTACTGGGAGGAGCAATACAATGACCCTAAGAGACGACGCAGAGGCGGAAGGCGAGAGAAGAAAGCGCCGTCTTCAAATCTTTTCCAATTGAGAAAATGGGCCTTACTTATACAAATAGGCCCACCTTAATTATACAAATGAGCCATTATATATTTTGATAAAGTTTTTTGAAAAATCTATAGCTAAAAAATTGATGAGCAATACAAAAAAGTGTCTCGTTTTTTTTTTTTTTTGGATTAACCGGTGAGAAACCATTAATATGGAACAAAACTACAGTAAAATAAAATAGTGCATTGTTGTATAGTATATTGTCTTTAAAAACGAGTCCCTTAGCTCAATCTATCCAAATGATAATTGGATAGTGTTCTTGAACTTGAGACATGCATTCTCCTAACCCCATCTAATGCCTTTCGTCACTCGAAAACTCGATCCAAATTTGTTGATTCGAAGGTAAATTTGGACATAAACTTCTCAAGACAAGAACAATTGAAGACAAAGCTCTACAATAAGTTGATATACTCACGCATGTATGATCGTTCGTTTCAATATATACGTACCCAAAAAGGGCGTCATCACTAGATCTTTTGTTTGATGTTTTTAATTGTTGGACCCATGTAATAAACCGAAGACAAAACGATTTAGATATAAACATAACATGCATGATCAGTACATTGAGTTGTAAGGATAAATCGTTTTCATTCGATTATTCATATATATTATTATAAGGGTTTTTAAAGATCTGCGAACATCAGTCGTCTGATTGCTTCGAATCTGATGAATCTGAGATAATCTTCTGTAACATCTGTTTTGTTTCTTCAACAGACATTTGTTCTCGTTTCTTTTGTATCTCCTCATACGCCTTAAAAAAATCCTTGTTCTCTCTCTCGAGTGCCTTCCACACTGTCATTTTTTTGGGGGGTTCAGATTCATTATTATACATCCATTAGAGAGTATATATAGATATATGTCATTTGTGTGAATGTAAGGATTATTATATAGGAAAAATGAGAGAAAGAGGAGGAGGAACCAGTAGATGTGACGACAGGAGTGATGTTTGCATACTTAGAGAGAGCTTCTACACATTCTTCTTTGTTCATAATGAAGACCAAACATTTCTCTATCATGTGATGCACCTATACATACAAAGATCAATCATCAGAAGTTACATGAATCACAATATAATAGTAGTACCTTGTGAATGTAAGAAGGAGTAACACCAGAAGAAGAAGATGAAGAAGAATTATCAGCCATTGTTAATGGAAAACCCTAGAATGAACAACAATACTCAGACTCGAAAGAGAGAGTGGTTTGATCTCTCAAAAGGGAGATAAAGACAGTCATATATAGAAGAGAATCAACCAATAAGGTAAAAGAATAAAACAAAAAGATGATATGGCTGCATGAGGTTAGATTCCCCTCGTGGGAGAATCATAATTATTGGTTGAGAAAGGATTAGAAGAGATTTGGTACAATCACTCTTATCACGTAATCCATGGGCCTTAACCCTAAATACTCTGCCTAATTGGATTAGGAGATAATAAGATTATGATTCTTAACCAATGAGATCACGACATGTCACACATAATAATCTACATTGAGATCAAATAATCACAAATGGTAGAACGAGCTTAGTGACGTGGAAAAAAATGGACATATGTAAAGTAGAGAGAATCTACAGAACTCAGAGACAAAAGACATTGAGGAAGTGGTGTTTTGTCCGAAATCAAAAGTTTCTTCATCACAATGATCAAATAACTTACATTCCTCGTCATGTGGACCCTCTGATTTTGAGTTCTTGATGTAGAATTGAAAAATCAATTAACAAAGACAACTTCTTTATTAACGTTTACGAAAATAACTCAAAACCTAAAACTCTATTCAATTGCTTGAGATTAACCATAATTAGGTATCTCCTTAAATAGAAAACTTAATCTAACTAAATTCCTAACAACAAGGAATATCCTATAGTTTAGATAACTCATAAAATCACAACAACTTAAATCTAATTATACTTATTCTAGAAACATTCTAGAACCTTAATAATTAAATCTCAATGTTGGGACTTATCCAACACTTGAAATAGTAATTCTTCTTTTCGAATCAAATTAAAAGTAATTTCATCAAATGATAATTGGATAGTGTTCTTGAACTTGAGACCTGCATTCTCCTAACCCCATCTAATGCCTTTCGTCACTCGCAAACTCGATCCAAATTTGTTGATCCGAAGGTAAATTTGGAAAAAAAACATTCATCACTTCGCAAGACAAGAACAATTGAAGACAAAGCTCTACAATAAGTAGATTATTGTAGAAGATACACTCACGCATGTTACATTCAACTAAAACGCCACAAGATCTTTTGTTTGATGTTTTGATTGTTGGACCCGTGTAATAAACCGAAGACAAAACGATTTAGATAAAAACATAACATGCATGAGTTCATTGAGTTGTAAGGATAAATCGTTTTCATTCGATTATTCATATATATTATTATAAGGTTTTAAAAAGATCTAAGAACATAGCAATGCGATCAGTCGTCTGATTACTTCGAATCTGATGAATCTGAGATAATCTTCTGTAACATCTGTTTTGTCTCTTCAACCGACATTTGTTCTCGTTTCTTTTGTATCTCCTCATACGCCTTAAAAAAATCCTTGTTCTCTCTCTCGAGTGCCTTCCACACTGTCATTTTTTTGGGGTTCAGATTCATTATTATCCATTAGACAGTATATATATAGATGTCATTTGTGTGTGAATGTAAGGATTATATATAGGGAGAGAAAGAGGAGGAGGAACCAGTAGATGTGACGACAGGAGTGATGTTTGCATACTTAGAGATGACGACAGGAGTGATGTTTGCATACTTAGAGAGAGCTTCTACACATTCTTCTTTGTTCATAAAGAAGATCAAACATTTCTCTATCATGTGATGCACCTATACATACAAAGATCAATCATCAGAAGTTACTTACATGAGGCTATTGAATCACAATATAATAGTAGTAGTACCTTGTGAATGTAAGAAGGAGTAACACCAGAAGAAGAAGAGGAAGAAGAATCAGCCATTGTTAATGGAAAACCCTAGAATCAACAATACTCAAACTCAAAAGAGAGTGGTTTGATCTCTCAAAAAGGGAGATAAAGACAGTCATATATAGAGGAGAATCAACCAATAAGGTAAAAGAATAAAACAAAAAGATTGAATAGTACTTGAAAAGATGATATGGCTGCATGAGGTTAGATTCCCCTCGTGGGAGAATCATAATTATTGGTTGAGAAAGGATTAGTAAAGATTTGGTGGTACAATCACTCTTATCACCTAACCTCCACGTAATCCTAAATAGGCCTTAACCCTAAATACTCTTATGCTTAATTGGACTAGGTGATAATAAGATTATGATTCTTAACCAATGAGATCACGACATGTCACACATAATAATCTACATTGAGATCAAATAATCACAAATGGCAGAACGAGCTTAGTGACGTGGAAAAAAATGGACATATGTAAAGTAGAGAGAATCTACAGAACTCAGAGACAAAAGACATTGAGGAAGTGGTGTTTTGTCCGAAATCAAAAGTTTCTTCATCACAATGATCAAATAACTTACATTCCTCGTCATGTGGACCCTCTGATTTTTAGTTCTTGATGTAGAATTGAAGGATCAATTAACAAAGACAACTTCTTTATTAACGTTTAGGAAAATAACTCAAAACCTAAAATTCTATTCAATTGCTTGAGATTAACCATAACTAGGTATCTCCTTAAATAGAAAACTTAATCTAACTAAATTCCTAACAACAAGGAATATCCTATATGTTGGGACTTATCCAACACTTGAAATAGTAATTCTTCTTTTCGAATCAAATTAAAAGTAATTTCATAACTTTTTCTCTGTTCAGCAAGATTACAAATGAGATACCTCCTAATCTCTCTCGTCCACTTATTCCTAAGAACTGCAACAAAAATATCAATGGAGACAGTGCAAAAAGAGACAAAGGTGGTGACAGTATACAAAGACTCATATGATTTTGCCTTAACTCAATTTTGAAACAAAAAAGTCTCAAAAAGGAATCCCAAAGACAAGTGGAGATTCTATTGACCACCACACCCATCCACTTGTTCATTAGCAAAGCTCAATTTATTATTCTTATAAATTTAGGGTTAAAGTGTATGATGTGATTGAATTTTTGTTAACCATGATGTCTTATCAGCATAATGAAGTATGTTTGTTGTATTTTTTCCCTTTGAGCCAAAACATGTAACCAGAGACGTATGATATTAGTATAGGCAACTATTTTAGCTTGTAAGTTTTGTCTTGTCGATTATTTTCTTTAAGCTCGAGTACAATTGGATCATAGACTCAATAGTCTCATAGTCCATAGTTCATCGGTCGATAGTACTATGTGACTCTTCTTCATCTTTTCCCAACGACTACGGGCCCCCGTCAATTCCTTTCAGTCTCATTCTTGCGAACGTACTCCCCAGACGGGATACTTAACGCGTTAGCTACAGCAGGTCGATACGCACATAGCGCCTAGTATCCATTGTTTACAGCTTGAAATGAAAAAGAGGGCTTTTACGTTTTGTTCATGGGCCTATATAGGAAGCCCAATATATATTTTTTTTGTCATGACAAAGCCCAATATTTTTTAAAAATACTCTGTGGAAGAGATAACGTACAAAAAATATAAAGGAGAGGTTAATATTTATCCAAACAGCTTAAAAGGAAGCTCCAATTTTACGACATCCATGGTGGTTGTCACTCACCTCTCCACTTCCTCTCATCAAATCTCTCCTTCATTTTTTCATCTCCGTCTTCGCAATCCATCAACGTTACCTGCTTCTTCCTCTCATTCAAGATACCGAATCGGAGGATGTGAATAAATGTACTCCTGATGATTCTAGGGCTTTCTACGAGTTCCAACAACGAAGAGGCAAGGTATATTCCATTATTTTGAGGTTGAATTCAAGAAAAATTCAATGAAATTGTATGATTCTACATCAATCAAGCTAATACATACTGTTGATATTTTTTCTCAGAAGATGAAGATTAAACTGTTGTGTGTAAAGAATGTTTTAATTGCCTTTGTTGAGTTTTAGTACTGTGTGATAAGTTTTTCAAAGTGGCTTTGTTGCTTTGTTTGGTTAGGCAGGAGAACCTTTGTATGTGCTTCTATGTTGTTGGGTGGCTGCAGTAGGTGCAGGACTTTTGAAATCTGAAGAGATTCTTGAAGGTGTTACGAGAGTTAGCATTTCTAATGATCTCGAGTTTGAAGAACAGAACTTCATTGCTTTGATGAATGAAGCAAGACAGGTTGGTTTTCGTTTCTAATCTGTGCTTTAGTTACTCTCTTTAACCACCACATTGATATTGATTTGCAGTCTTATGTCTGCATCATTCGAACACAATTGGTTATCTTCATCTCAAGAGTTGAATCTTAAGATTAAATATAAGGTCTATGCTATTAAGTTTGCAATCTTATGTCTGCATCACTTGAACACATTGGTTAGTATCAGCTTAAGAGGTGAATCTTAAGAGCAAACATAAGTTCTATGCTATTGGGCTTGCAATCTACTGTCTGCATCACTCGAACAATCGAGCACATAGAGTTTTATGCGAATGAGGTCTAGTAATCGAAATTGGTTATTTGTCCACTGAATGACTCTCATCTTTTGATAATCATATCTAATTTGCCTCACAAAGATTTTGATAATATTTTGGTAAATGCAGAGAAGGGCAAAGTTGAACATAGAAGCACCAATAATACCAATGGAATTACGAGTTGAAAAGGCTCTTGAAGGTATTTATGCTTGTTGCTTCAGAAGAGGACTTATCGAAGAGGAAGATGAAAAGCTTCTTCAAGTAATGATCACCGCGGTTTTCCCATCGGTAGAGAAGTCTGAGATAGAGAGAATCAGTTTTTTATTGTATGTCCATAGATTAAGAAAGATGATTTCAGGCTATCAGGTCATGATGAAATTGATTAACGGGCTTAAAATCATATAACAAGAAGCCCAATATAATATACAAGGCCCAAAACGCATAAATCTATAAGGTTTAGTTTTATTTTTTAATGGGTAATCAAACCAAAGTATGCGTCTAAATAATTATATGTATAGCCCAAGCCCATACTAAACTTAAGCCCGGCCCGTATTAAGATGGTAACAAAACCATTGTTAGGGTTTACTCTGATGAATCAGTGAAGATGGTGCTGTCGAACAAGAAGCTGAAGCAGAGAATCAGAGAAGAGTTGGTTAAATCACTATCCGTTTCTGTAGCTGAAACAACTCCACAATCTCAGTCTTTGAAAGAGCTTTTTGATTCGGCTAGTCACAAACCTAGATTGTCAAAGAGAGAGAAACGAAGAAATAGCGAAACTTCTGCTAAAGAAGACGATGGGATTCGCGAGAAGGAAGTGAAGGTTGATGTTGAGAATGGTGAGTCAAGCGTGAAAACTGATCAAAATAATAGGAAGAAGAGAAAGAGAAATGATACTGTGCAAGGCCAATTAAGTTCACAAGGAGATGGAAGTATTAAGGAAGGGGAAAGCGCCCAGAAGAAGAAGAAACAGAAGAAGAAAAAGAAGAAAAAGGCAAACAAAACGGTAAAGAAGACTGAGGAAGTCAAAGTTGAAGAAAAGGCTAAGATAGAAGAGATCCAAGTTAATACAGAGACGTAAGTTTGTTCAATTTAACTTCATTTCAACTCTGGATGTTGTAATTATGGTTCAAATTATTTAAATTGGTTTTGTGTTTTTGGTTTCAGTAAAGAAGAAGATGGAGTTGTTCCTAAAAAGTTATACGTTGGAGGTATTCCTTATCAAAGTTGTTGGGACTTATCCAACACTTGAAATAGTAATTCTTCTTTTCGAATCAAATTAAAAGTAATTTCATCACTTTTTCTCTGTTCAGCAAGATTACAAATGAGATACCTCCTAATCTCTCTCGTCCACTTATTCCTAAGAACTGCAACAAAAATATCAATGGAGACAGTGCAAAAAGAGACAAAGGTGGTCACACTAGACAAAGACTCATATTATTTTGCCTTAACTCAAATATTGAAACAAAAAGTCTCAAAAAGGAATCCCAAAGACAAGTGGAGATTCTATTGACCACCACACACATCCACTTGTCCATTAGCAAAGCTCAATTTATTATTCTTATAAATTTAAAAGGTTAAAGTGTATGATGTGACTGAATTTTTGTTAACCATGATGTCTTATCAGCATAATAAAGTATGTTTGTTGTATTTTTTCCCTTTGAGCCAAAACATGTAACCAGAGACGTATGATATTAGTATAGGCAACTATTTTAGCTTGTAAGTTTTGTCTTGTCGATTATTTTCTTTAAGCTCGAGTACAATTGGATCATAGACTCAATAGTCTCATAGTCCATAGTACTATGTGACTCTTCTTCATCTATTCCCAAAGACTACGGGCCCCGTCAATTCCTTTCAGTTTCATTCTTGCGAACGTACTCCCCAGATGGGATACTTAACGCGTTAGCTACAGCAGGTCGATACGCAGAGCGCACCTAGTATCCATTGTTTACGGCTTGAAATGAAAAAGAGGGCTTTTACGTTTTGTTCATGGGCCTATATAGGAAGCCCAATATATATTTTTTTTGTCATGACAAAACCCAATATTTTTTTAAAATACTCTGTGGAAGAGATAACGTACAAAAATATAAAGGTGAGGTTAATATTTATCCAAACAGCTTAAAAGGAAGCTCCAATTTACAACAGCCATGGTGGTTGTCACTCACATCTCCACTTCCTTTCACCAAATCTCTCCTTCATTTTTTCATCTTCGTCTTCGCAATCCATCAACGTTACCTGCTTCTTCCTCTCATTCAAGATACCGAATCGGAGGATGTGAATAAATGTACTCCTGATGATTCTAGGGCTTTCTACGAGTTCCAACAACGAAGAGGCAAGGTATATTTCCCGATTTTGAGCTTAAATTTTAGAAAAATTCAATGAAATTGTATGATTCTACATCAATTAAGCTAATACATACTGTTGATATTTTTTCTCAGAAGATGAAGATTAAACTGTTGTGTGTAAAGAATGTTTAATTGCCTTTGTTGAGTTTTAGTACTGTGTGATAAGTTTTTCAAGTGGATTTTTTGCTCTGTTTGGTTAGGCAGGAGAACCTTTGTATGTGCTTCTATGTTGCTGGGTGGCTGCAGTAGGTGCAGGGCTTTTGAAATCTGAAGAGATTCTTGAAGGTGTTACTAGAGTTAGCATTTCTAATGATCTTGAGTTCGAAGAACAGAATTTCATTGCTTTGATGAATGAAGCAAGACAGGTTGGTTTTCGTTTCTAATCTGTGCTTTAGTTACTCTCTTTAACCACCACATTGATATTGATTTGCAGTCTTATGTCTGCATCATTCGAACACAGGCTTTAGTTACTCTCTTTAACCACCACATTGATATTGATTTGCAGTCTTATGTCTGCATCATTCGAACACAGTTATCTTCATTTCAAGAATTGAATCATAAGAGCAAACATAAGTTCGATGCTATTAAGTTTGTAATCTTATGTCTGCATCACTTGAACACATTGGTTATTTTCATTTCAAGAGTTGAATCTTAAGAGCAAACATAAGGTCTATCCTATTAAGTATGCAAATCGTATGTCTGCATCAATCGAACACATTGGTTAGTGTCAGTTTAAGAGTTGAATCTTAAGATCAAACATAAGTTCTATGCTATTAAGTTTGCAAAACTTATGTCTGCATCACCGGAACACATTAGTTAGTTTCAGTTTAAGAGGTGAATCTTAAGAGCAAACATAAGTTCTATGCTATTAAGTCTGCAATCTTATGTCTGCTTCACTCTGATAATATTGTCTAATTTGCTTCCTAAAGATTTCATAATATTTCGGTAAATGCAGAGAAGGGCAAAGTTGAACATAGAAGCACCAATAATACCAATGGAATTACGAGTTGAAAAGGCCCTTGAAGGTATTTATGCTTGTTGCTTCAGAAGAGGACTTATAGAAGAGGAAGATGAGAAGCTTCTTCAAGTAATGATCACCGCGGTTTTCCCATCGGTAGAGAAGTCTGAGATAGAGAGAAAGCTTCTTCAAGTAATGATCACCGCGGTTTTCCCATCGGTAGAGAAGTCTGAGATAGAGAGAATCAAGAGAATCATCAAAGAGAAGGCGAAAAGGGTCGCAGAAGGAGAAGGAGAAGACGAGAATGTTATGGCAAAAAGGTTGCCTAAAGAAGCTATTCAAATGCAGATGAAAGATCTTGAGTTCCTTCAACAACAAAACATAGAATCTTAACAATAGAGGTTAAGAACGACCAAACATGTGTTTTTAATTACAGTAACTTTAAGTTGTTCTTGTTTTGATTGTATGTCACCATAGATTAAGATCATTTATTAACGGGCTTAAAATCATTTATAAGGAAGCCCAATATAATATACAAGGCCCAAACGCATAAATTTACAAGGTTTAGTTTTCTTTTAATGGGTAATCAAAATTTTGGTTTAGTATTAGTATGCGTCTAAATAAGTATATGTATAGCCCAAGCCCATACTAAACTTAAGCCCGGCCCATATTAAGATTGTAACAAAACCATTGTTAGGGTTTACTCTGATGAATCAGTGAAGATGGTGCTGTCGAACAAGAAGCTGAAGCAGAGGATCAGAGAAGAGTTGGTTAAATCACTATCCGTTTCTAAATAATAGGAAGAAGAGAAAGAGAAATGATACTGTGCAAGGCGAATTAAGTTCACAAGGAGATGGAAGTATTAAGGAAAGGGAAAGCGCCCAGAAGAAGAAGAAACAGAAGAAGAAAAAGAAGAAAAAGGCAAATAAAACGGTAAAGAAGACTGAGGAAGTCAAAGTTGAAGAGAAGGCTAAGATAGAAGAGATCCAAGTTAATACAGAGACGTAAGTTTGTTCAATTTTAACTTCATTTCAACTATGAATGTTATAATCAAATTGGTTATGTGTCTTTGATTTCAGTAAAGAAGAAGATGGAGTTGTTCCTAAAAAGTTATACGTTGGAGGTATTCCTTATCAGTTATACGTTGGAGGTATTCCTTATCAAAGTACAGAAGATGAGATTCGTAGCTACTTCAGAAGCTGTGGAGTCATCACTAAAGTTGACTGCAAGATGCGTCCTGAGGATGGGACATTCAGTGGAATTGCCTTCATCACCTTTGAAGTAAGTTGTTGGTGCTAAATTGGTGTTTCTCTTGCGATGTGTTGCTTTAGATCCTTTTGTGTTTGTGCTAAGGACATTGCTATGCTGCAGAATTTGTTTTTGTAAGAACATTAGTCTTGTTGATTGTGTTTGGGGTTAAGTTTAGTTTCGGAGATAGGTTTTGTAAGAACATTAGTCTTGTTGATTGTGTTTGGGGTTAAGTTTAGTTTCGGAGATAGGACATTGGTTAAGTGAACTGTGTATTGGATTATAGCTGTGTTGTCATCTTTTTCGTATTGTTTCTACAGACTGAAGATGGTGCAAAGCGTGCTTTGGCTTTAGATAGAGCTGCAATGTAAGTAATCTATGCCATGATTTTAGTAAATAGAACGGTATTGTTCACATTTTTTATGGTTCAGTAATCGTTTGTACTTTACTACCAGGGGCGATCGATTTTTAACAATCCAGCAATACGTGAAAACTACCCCTTCCATTCCCATTAGAAAACCATCATCTGGTTTCGCTCCAGAAATGGTGGATGGGTATAATAGGGTATACATTGGGAATTTAGCCTGGGACACAACAGAGCGTGACATACGCAAACTTTTCTCTGACTGTGTAATAAACAAAGTGCGGTTGGGCAAAAACAAAGAAACAGGGGAGTTTAAAGGGTATGCGCATGTGGATT
>CM071718.1:38983182-38998336 GCA_036630335.1 Physaria fendleri | reverse complement strand
TATATCCGCCTAGGCGCTAGGCCCCTGTCGAACGCCTAGATACCGCCTAGCGAATTTTTGAACATTGGTAAAAAGTGTTAGCGAAAAGATTGAGAAAGTAATTGATATTTAAAAAGAAAAAAAAAAATCATGCCAAAAAAAAAGTAATTGATATTTTAATTTTTAAAAGAATTTATTGTAAATAAAATTAATATGTTATTAATATTAGAAATAAAATGGATAATATTTATAAAATATAATTAAAACATTTTCATATAAAATTATGTAATGTTGTATTCTAATATATATTTACTTTTTGATTAGTTCACTAAATTAATTTTTGTAGCATTTAATTTTATCTTTATTGTACTCTTAGGGGATGTATTGCAGTTGAAATTTTTAAAAGATTTTGATTTTTTTATTAAAATAATGTGTTATTGAATTTGTGATTTTAAAATAAATTTTTAAATGTTATGTTATTGTACTTAATATTCATTTAAAATATTCTAAAGTCACTTATAATCTCATGTTATTCAAATAAAAATTTATTTAAGTAATACCAAATCTCATGTTATTCAAAATGAAACAATTTTTTTAAAACAAAAGAATATATGTGATTTTGGAAGATTTTGTATACTTTTTTAGTTAAAAATATGAAGGAAAATAATCACACCTCTATACATAGTATTTGAAAAATTAGAAACCTACCATTCAAAATTTTTTAAAAAAAAACATTCAGCCAAGGAAATTAAAATAATATCTTCAATTACTCCTCGATCTTTCTTTGACGTATTTTCATGTTAGATACATTCTTGTGAGTTTGTGTCCAGCGTGTTGCATCTAATCATCGAATATTAATTAGGATATGTATATCTTCTCACATTTTGAGTACACTACAATAAAACTATGTGACTATTCTTGGAAATCTCGGTTCTTATCACATTCAAAGTGATCCTATCACGTTTCATGTTCTGAAATTGTTTATCACTTCTTTATAGTGTTTATAGTTCGGATGGGAAATGCATTGAATATTTTACTGCCAGTTTCATCATCCTCTGAACAAAACGTGCTCCAAGAATTCCAATGAATGTAACTTGGTTTGGATCAAAACCAGAAACTCTCATTCTCGTTAGATACTCAAATCCATACGATAAGACCAATAATGCCGATGATGAGAAATGAAATTTGGAAAGGAAGTTATATTATGTTAAATTTACAAAAAATAATTTTTTCTAAAATCTCTCAAAATTACAAAGTGTTTTTCTTTTTGATTGTATGAATCTCACCAAATTACAAGAAAATTTTCTTTCTTTAATAAAAAATATAAACAAATCTACCAAATATCTTAAAATCTCACTCAAATCTCTTGAAATTAAATATCATCAATCACACAAAATCATCCACAATTCTAGTTTCAATATTCATAAATTATATGATATTCCTCCTTCGAGATTTTTTAGCATTATTTTTTTATTTGTTTCAAATTATAAAGGATTTTAATTTAAAGTAACTTTTTAATAAAATATCATCCAATACTACTTTATCAATAGAAACATTTATAGAGACTGTCATAGACGGTCCAAGACTTTGTGAAATTGCCACCGTCTTTTAAACATGTCGCGGACAGCGTAACACGTGCGTGCCACTGTCCACGCGAAAAGATCAGCGTGCCCCTGTCTGTCTCCCGCCTCCTTGTGTAAAAAAAATAGACATAAACACGCTGGTCTTTTCGCACTGTCTATGACACACGCTTGTTTTGGCTGTCTTGTGGCAATTTTAAAAGAGATTTTGCCACCGTCTCAATTTGAATAAAATTCTCTTATCAATACTACTTTATGATTGGAGTATTATAATTAGTTAAATAAATTTGAGATTAATGAACAAGATTTCTTTTTCTATCACAAGGCTAAACACAGCCATTGTTACACACCATTCTATAAGAGACTTTTCTCATCTCTTGACTGGTGTTCCCTTCTACCTCTTGACATAAAAACAAAAGATTCAGATTCGAAAAACTTAATACAAATATTAGTCTTTACAAATTTTAAACAAACACAAACATGAACACCAGTGTATTTATCCCACACCACCACTACATATACCAGTTAAAGAAACAGGAAATCTACAAAGAGCAGTAGCCACAGGTGTACTTTCTCCATTAACCATTTCAACTGAAGCCGGAGGAAGAACCCTCCCATCAGCAAACAATGCCCTCTCTCCAAAATCCCTCTGCTGATCTTGATACCTCGCCACCGCACCTTCTAACTCCACCTCTACAGAGTTATTATAAATAGCTTCATCTCCAAATCTCCTTTCCACTTCTAAATACTCTCCAAGAGATGACCTTTTTGAATCTCCGGTACCACCACGGTGGATTCCAGCGTCTTCATCATCGTCATCTCGACAAAAACGCCACCATTTACGGCGGCGATGTCGCTCTGGCTCAGCTGAATTTGAAGGACGTTTCCGCTGGTTGAGTCTTGTGTTGGAGCTGGAGGGTTGTGAGATTGAGATGGAGGGTGACACGTGGCGGTGTGAAGAAGCTCTAAATGGGATTGGCATTGTTGCAGTGAAACTAAATCCCATAAGTGTTCCTAATGTCATGCTTCTATCATGGAAGAACGATCCCGTAGACTAAACCCTCACATCAAATCAAGAATTTAAAAACATCAAATTCAATCATATATGTTTCTGGACAGTTCTAAAAATCGAAGCTTTAAACTATAATCTAGTTAAAGGTTGATACTTTAACGTAGAAAGCTTTATGGGTAACTTGTAAAAGACAAGAAATTTATGGGCAAGAAGGTAAATTAGAATCTTTTTACTAAATTTAAGATTGGAGGAACTGACCTCTGTATCAAGATCGGAGGAAGAGACGGAGGAGATAGTAGGAGAAGATGGCACAATGTTGCGTGGATCTTGCATATCTGTAATCGCTGGTCTCAAAGTCTTAGAAGATGTTGAAGATCGTGTTGCTGAACGAAAATGTCGGATGGTTGAGGTAGTTCTTAATGAGAGAAAGAGGAAAGTGTTTTTTTTTTGGGTTGGGATGAGAGATTAGGTGAAGAAGAAGAAAGTGAGAAATGATTTGCTTTTTGTCATCTGTAACACTCAGTATTTCTTTCTTTCGATGGCTGAGCTTTTCATATTTTATAATTTTTTTGATTTTTAATGGTTTGGAGTTATGGGAATCTTTGAATCTTTTATGGGTAATTTTTGTTGGAAGAGACAATATTGAAATTTGCGAAAAGAAAATAAATTATAGGAGTACAAAGTAAGCTTTTTTATAGGTTGTATCGTTTTTTTCATAGGATACCTGAAAAAGGTTAGAGCTAACATCTAATTTCACGTGAAAACACTGTTATGATAATGTATAGACTACAGTGTATTTTTCCTTTTGCAATGATAATTTACTTTCTTTTCTGGTCAAAAATGTATATCACACGACTTATTAATCTTTTGTTAACTTATTTATCAAAAGATGGTTTTTGGTTTTGTAAAATTTTAAATTTTATACCTAAATTCACTGCATTTACTATTTCTGCAGACATGTGACAAAAAGAATAAGATTTGTGTCTCTTCAAGCCAAGAAAGTGAGAACTGTGAGAGAGAGTTACTGTTCATCAACACAAACACAATGTCTCTCATTCATCATGTATTGTATCTGTATGGAGTTGTATCAAGTTATTGAGTAGTTGAGATGGTCGTGTTGCATGACTTCAAGGTGTTAATGTCCTTAGGAACAGGATATACTGTCTACTCCGATACATGTCTTCATGGTCTTCATCTACATAAATTGTATTTTCAGGAAGGCCTATGGCTCGAGTCATTGCAGGAATATGTACATAGATACTTCCACGGTTGATAATATAATTTTATAAGCAAATAACAAATTCAAATTCAATNGGGGGGGGGGGGGGTCAAATAAATTGGAAAAACACGATTGGGGTTTACAACATAATTTTCTTCAAATCTTGAAACATATAGAAACCAAAACCAATTTTGAACACACAAAGAGTGTCTCTATTGAGATGTAATTGCTCAGTGTTTGTTTGATGACTCTTTTTTGGCTATAACAATCGGCAAAAGTGGTATTGATAAGACTAGAAAATCCCAGAGGAAATGCTTGAAGTTGCATTTATCTTCAGAGACTGCTCTGGAATGTATCTCCGACCTGTCATACAAAAGAGCCAGATTGTCTTAGTATATAGTCATTGAACAGGAGCACCTAAACATTTTATGATTTAAGATTCACTCCAAAACATATTCAAGACTCTTTATCAGTCGTTTTGAAGTGTGAATGCTATTAATGGAACCACATATGCTTTCATGGAAAAGAGAGAAGAAGCAGTACTTTTCTAGTCATGTGATGAGAAACTAGTTTTATTTTTTTATTTTTTTTGCTTACCTTTCTCCTTGGCGTGGATCTGGAGAGTATCAAGAGTGATTATACCATCAGTCAAAGGGAGTAGCTCTAGCTTGATTGTAGCTGTAGAATTCGAAGGAACGCATCTGATGCATTTTAGAAAGTAAAAACAATCCAGTTATCAATTTATAATGGTAAAACCATATCAAGAATAAAGCTCGTTGGAGTTATTAGATGTTTATACCCCAAGGGAACTCGACTTTGTAGCCAGAGGTGTGTGCAACCTAAGCCGCTCTTAGGAACAACATCTGAAGGATTGGAAGATTCACCATTTGTGTTCTCTGTCCTTGTCTTAAGCCGCTCTTAGGAACAACATCTGAAGGATTGGAAGATTCACCATTTGTGTTCTCTGTCCTTGTCTCCAGTGGAATTGGTGGTAACGATTGATGCTTTCGCTTTGCTGTATTGCGTTTCTCGCTTTGTACCCTCTCTGTGAACTCAGAGAACCCTAGGAATGGGCTTAAAGGGGACGTAGGAGTGGAGTTTAGGGATACCAAGGACGGAGGTGATGTGAAGGATGCTGGAGCAAGAACAGTCAAGGATAGATCTTCTGATGTCAAATTTGAGGCCTGCAGAGTTAAAATCTGAAACCAGTAGAGAAAAAGTATGAGGTACAAAAATAGAAGACCCTATTGGAACTAAAACTGGGTGGTCTTTGCAAATAGCCAGTAATTGGTTTAATCTGAGGATGTGAAACACATTGCAGTTAGGAATTAGTAATTACTGCTTATTTTTTAATTTATTATACAACGACATTTAGACATGGTCAATCTGATTGGATACATTTGGGTAAAACACTAGCAGTTGTAGCTGCAAACACCTTAGTTCATGCATTGTCGCATTTAACTTCTAGAGATAATCAGATAGAGATAAAGAGAAAGAATGACCTGAACAGGTAGTTGAGAGGCTCTCCCATGGGGACCACAAGGCTCTACTGACATTTCAGACGCAACAGAGATCATCAAATCCCTCGAAACTCGTGGTCTCCATTTTGTCCGTTGTTTGAAGAACAGCCTTGATTCTGAGTGGAACATAAAAACATCATTGACGATACAGCTAAAATAACGAAAGAAAGGCAAAACATGGCTATAAACCACAAAATGTGGATCTACCTGTGTAGTTGCACCGACATGACACCATCACCGCATAATGATCACCACTTAAACCACTCCCTTTTCTTTCAAAATTTACAGTTGGAAGAGACAAACTCGGTGATTTGAGTTCTTTTCGTGCAGCAGAGGGCTTAAGATAACTACTCCCAACAGAAAATGCAGGCTTCACGATGAATGAGTGCTCCTCACCTTTCCTGAAAGTTTGCAATAAAACATAAGGGTAGGTAAGGGCATTCTATAATGATCCTGAAAGGAGCATTTTACCTTGTTTCAGACTCCTAACTACAGTGCTTTTGAGGTTAGTTACTCTCATGAAGTCGTTAATTTTCATAACTTGTTCTATGATTTCTAAGTCACTACTCAAGATTACCTAAATTAAGGGTTATTTTGTATTTCATACTGAATACTTCTGAAACCTACTGACCATTCAAAGGACCAAGAAAAGATGGCCAAAGCAAAATGCTGATATCTAAATCTATCAATTTTATCGAGAAGAGGGATGGGAGAGTTTTAATGAAAACAGAATTAAATACGAGGAACTTTAGAGAAATAAGCTCACCTGAGAGTTAAATTTGGCAAACTGTACTCGTCTCCAGCTTCAATACACGCAATTGGTACAGAAGAAGGGGAAGCATTTTTCCCTGCCTCTTCAAAAACAATTGTTATGGCGTCTATGTATATTACAATATCTGGAGCGTGGGTAGGAGCCACATTCTGCAGATGAAGAAGGTTTAAGATGCATCCCAGAAATCAATTGAGTACAGTAACACCAAAGACTAAGAGAGATAAAGAGGCACACCTTTATCTGAACGCAGAGAAGATCATCTGTATTGCAGTCAGCTGCAAAAGAATTCATCTCAATAGGTTGAATGATCTCGAGTTTTCTCCTCCACCTTTTACCAGGGATACAGATGCCTTCGAGTCCACAACGAACAGAGAACCTATCCCGCTCCAATGGGACACCCCGGAAAGATGAGAGCTCTTCAGTCCCAGGCTTTTGACTGTTTCGTACTGTTTGACCTGAGTAACTATCCCAATCTTCAATATCAAATGATGGTTTAGAGCTGTGCGTTTTCATGGGTCCAGTAACTGGTGCAATGTTTGGGGGTAGAGCGGACATGGAGTAGCTTCTGAAATGGCCAAATGAAAAGAGTTGAGAGCCTGAGGTAGAAGAGACTGCTGCCTTGTGTGCACTGCTGCTGATGCCTGGACTAGGGATTATAGGAGGTGGCTTCGAACGGGGTTGCTGAGAAATAGTGTTGTCAAGCGGTATCAACCACTTTAAGAGATTTCCATACGGATCCTTATCGTTCTCAGAATCGTTCACAGAATTTTGCTCCTTGTCCTGATGCTTCTCAAACTGCAGTATCTCTATGATGGGTTCTTTGGGACAGTCGACAATATAAACTTGTAAAGAGACCTGCATCCTTCCAAACAAAGGTGTTGTCTGAGAATCAGTAGGTCATTAACTCGGTTTTACCAAGTTCACAATATCTCAACTAGTGTGGTAATTCACATATTTCAAGACAATGCCCAATTCAAGAAAAGGTTTTCACTTGTTCATATATCTTTTCAAACAGAATACTCTGGTTTTATCACCAAAACAGAAAATAACAAATTTACCATCACATACCACTATATCTCCATTGGGTAAAGCACAGCATTTTGCCTTACTTCTAGCTACACCTCCAGAAACATTAGGATCGAAGTCTCCTCTATCTACAAAAGCACTAACACAAGGTCTACTTTTCGTGGGTTTCCTTTCATCGATCTCTGTATCTGCGACCAGAGAGCTTTTCTTTGACCAAAGAGGCTCACCAGACTCTGCAATCCTAACAAAGAAATGAGACTTCCGAAACCTGGAAAGCAAGTCTTCTGTTCGTCTCTTATGATCTTCCATCCTCAAGATTGATTCACCATCAGATAAGTCCTTTTGTGAATCCAAACTCTCTTTACCAGGGCTGTCACCATTCTGAGATGCAAATTGAGTATCAGGACTCCTTTCTCCATCCCCTGATGGTGTACTTGCCCCATCAGACAAGTCTCCATTTTGTTTTCCGGATACATTTCTCTGTCCAGTTCTGCTCATTACTTCAGCAACCTTAAAGGGGGTGATAATCTCTGTGTCTCCTTTACTCTCAGATAAACATGCAAGGATTTGAATCTGCTCCCCTAAAGTAGAAAATGTCTTTGATGTTCAATAGCTACTGACAGTTTAAACGCAAATGATAAGATAATTGGAGAAAGCATACCAGGAAAAACAAAGGAACGATCCAGGGACCGTAAAGAATGAATATCACCAGAGTCAGACCAATTATCCGGGATTTCCTCTGTGATAAGAAGTCATCAAATCAGGATAGGTACCAAAGACACTACTTACTCTAATACTTCCCAAATCAGACTGAAAATTTTAAGTTAAGAGAATAAGTTTTTACTATATGGAATTGCGATCCATCCTTCTTCCTCCGACACATCTGAGAATCTGTCCATACCAGAGCCACCAGACTTTGCATTTGACTCTCCATTACCATCATCGTCTCTAGATCCGTCAGCCACATGATCAATATCTTCTACTGCTGGGTATTGTGGGAAAGGCTCTTCGGCTATTAACCCTTCCAAAGTCACTCCGGGCTTCGCTGGTTCAGGCGGTGGTTCGCTCACCGGCGGTCGATGAGTAGCGGAGGAAGCAGATCGAAGCAAGAAATTCATTCCTCAAAACCCAAAAAAACTGCATCACAGGAGAGCCAAAATTAAGTAAAATTTAAACAGAGTTGAGTTGATCACAATCCCATTAATCCTCTCACCCTCTCCAAAACGTTCACAGATTTATCAACAATCCAAAATTTCTCGCATCTGAAAAACACTTGACTGGATCCAAACTCAGGGGAAAACGAAATTAATCCAAATCACACTCGAATAAATCAGAATTGGAGAGATTTAGAAATGGGGCAACGCACTAAAGAAGTAAAGAAGACGATCCGAGCTAGTTGTGGTTGTGATTCTTGGGAGAGGTAGTTACCTGATGAGATCTTCTTCAGGTCAATACGATCTGCAAAATGAATTGCTACCAGATTTGGTAGGAGTTGATGTCTGCCAAAATGTGTAGGAAGCGCGGTAAAGAGATAGAGATAGAGAGAGATTCGAATCTGAGAAGAAGAAGAAGAAGAGAAATAGGTGTGAGATTCCAGAGTCCCGACGATACAGTCGTACAAGCTGTTCCTTCGTAACTTTTTTTTTTTTTTTACTTGAAAAAAAATTGGGGAGAAAAAAACCTAAAAAACATTCTGATTTCACCACCTCCAAACAGTCATTTTCAAATCACAAACCTAGATTCTCTAAATGATTTTAAAAGGTATTTCAGAGCAATCAAGTAGAAACTCAAACATATAAATCATGCTACAACTGTTATGTAATACTTTTGAACTTGGACTACCATTTTTAAATTATGGGACAACAATTGTATATTACAAAACAAAAATACAACACAATCCAGAGGAGGATACTGCGAGAAGAGAGAAACCATTACTAAGAGTGTTGTGCTATCTTCTTCTCAAGCGAACCTTTATCAGCTCCGACAACTTTGTCCACTTCTTTGCCATCTTTGACGAAGTAAAAGGTCGGAACGCTGCTAATGTTCCATGAAGCAGCTACGTCATTGGCCTCGTCTATGTCAACTTTCAAGAAAACTACTCTCGGGTGCTGTGTGGCCAGGTTTGTATATAGTGGAGACATATAACGGCATGGTCCACACCATGTGGCTGTGAAGTAAAGGATGAGCAGACGCGATGCCTTTTTCGCGGCATTTTTCTTTTCTTCTAGGTGAAGTAAAGGATGAGCAGACGCGATGCCTTTTTCGCGGCATTTTTCTTTTCTTCTAGCTCGCTTGTTGAGTGGATACTAATCACTTGTCCTGTATCATGAAGGAGAAAAGATGGTCATTTCCTTTTTGGCATTGCAAATTTCATTTTAGGTTATTGAGTGCAGACACTAAATTGGGACAAGACTCGCAGATAAATGTTCTGACACATAAGTAGCTCTTTGCAGTGTATCATGAAGTAGAGAACCATTGAAAGAAAGGGATAAATGTTTACCGTCTTTGAGTGCAGCCTGAGCTTCTCGCTTCTGCATTAAAAGAATTCAAGAGCAAGGAGAAGCAAATCAATGAGCGTGAGATGTTTGATATGAGATGAAGTTAATCACAAGGAGAAGATAATCAGGCCTATGAGCTTTTTCCTACCAAATGTAAGATAATAAAGAGAGCAATGGTATTATATCTTTAATTCATATGTGTATGGCTCGGTCTGACCTGGGCTTCTTGCTGTTCTCGTTTCTCACGTTCAGCCCTTTTGAGCTCCTTTTCATTCCTCAGGCGTTGATATTTTCTGCGGTGTTCTTCGATTTTCTTTGCATTTGGTTCAACCTGTGAAATACACATTTTCAGCATATATCTGGTACTGTAAAACTCAAGGAGCATACTATCAGCATAGTCATATCAAGAGGTTTCCCATTACCTTCTTAAGCATTGTCGATATCTCGTCATCGTGATCTAATTTTGATGCTACATGTAGATCAGCTGCAGCCTCTTCCCATTGCCCTAACAAGGCCCTAGCTATACCTCGTGATTTATACCCCTTGGCTGAATCAGGATTGAACTAAACCCCGAAATAAACTTAGTTAGCTTGTTAATGAAAGAAACAATTGAGATATAAAATTACTTTCCCACGCCATAAAACTAGCGAGAAATAAACTTGCTTTCCTAATACATTTTCTGCAAAAGCAAAACAAGTTTAATAATTCAAGAGAAATGATCACCTGTAAAGCCAAGTTGGCATCACGAATTGCTGCATTTGGCTTCTTAACTCTTAGAAACACACTAGCTGCAGGATAACAGTTACATATATTCAGAATGATGACTCACATTTGGCTGCAAGGGAAGAGAGCAAGTGTAAAAGAAAGTTACCTCTGGTGGCGTAGAGAATTGAGGAAGTAGGGTTTAGCATGATGGCTTTTGTTAGATGTTCTTTAGCTTCGTCAAACTTCCCTGTATACCAATTAAGCATTCACGAAAAGTCGAAACCATGGGGAAATCCTATGAACTCAAAAAAAATCAAAACCAATTCCAATGGTGGTTATGTACCATCAGAGATTGCCTCCATAGCTTTGATCTTCTCTAACTGAGCATCTTCCCTATTCTCATCGGTAACTTCAGCTGTAGGATCTCCCGTCTAAGGAAAGAAAGCAAAATCAAACAATCAGGGACAAAATCTGCATAGAGAACACATCCAGCAGATAACATATCTTCACCACCTACCGGCTGAGGAGGCTCATAGTCTGGTTCAACAACATCAGTATTGTCCAGTTCAACATCAGACTCGATAAATTCATCATCATCTTTAGGAGAGAAACTGGGTTTTGTCTCAGCCTTATCTTCATAATCTCGTTCCTGCGCGGTGGTATCATCATTCAGTTTGATAAAAAAAAGAACCATTCAAACCCCAAAGTAGCAGAAACAAACAAGAGACACCATGATAATTCTACAAAAGCTCCAAAACATGAGAGTTGCAATTACAAAGGCAACTTACAGTTGTCTCAACCTTTGGAATATGAGCTCCTAAACTGTAACGAGAAGTCCGGAACGAATACTGATTATTAGTAATTCACTAAACTCCATGTTGAAAAAAGTTGGTAACAGATGAAATGAAAGAAGAGAAGTGATAGAAGAATTAAACTACCTTCGGAGATATTCTTTGAAGAAATCTAGAGAAGGATCGTGGAGAATCGAAGGATTCAATTTCAAGTGTTGGACCAATCTTCTCAGATCTGCTACCTGATTCGCATCCATCATAGTCTCCCCAATTAGCGTCTCGAAGCAGCAAAGCAAATGATGATCAGACTATTCTCGCAGCTCTTTTTGATTGAGTAAGCACACGGTCAATTCGATGTGTCTTCTCGTACCGGTTTAATTCGATACTTTTGTTTGTTCGCCGAAACAGAAAATATTCTTGATGGTTGTGTACCGGTCGAACCGGTTGTTTATCAGATTTCAATTTCTATATGTTCCTCTGTGGAAAAATTTAGGTTTTGGTACGTTTGTATTGTTTTGTTTGTACGGGCAGGGACTAGAATCTCAAACCTTAATGTAACTGGCGAAACTAGTATTATCTACTAATGCCCCAAAATACATATTTGATGTGATCTTTCATATGTTCCATTCAACCAAAATCTGATAAACAAAGTATATGCTATTGTATAATAATATAAGCTAAAAATAAGAAGAAACTCAAACGTACAGCCAGAGAGAAGAAAAATCAACTGAGATACTTAAAGACCGCCATTGGAAATGCAAATATGGGTGCAGAGTGGTCAAAATCATCCTTCTTATTGTAGATGAACTTTAGGTTGCGGAGCTGAGAGAAGAGCTAAAGCATTCAGATATTGATCTGTGACAATTTGTCGATGACTTATTGTCCAAAGAATATGGCGATACGCTTGTGACCCTTCAAATATACACAATGAGAAAGAGAGTTAGCTCAAGAAACTATTGAATGGTGGTGTAGTATGCGAGAAGATGATGTGTACCTTTCTTTACGTTTCTCCAAAAACCTAGCCAAAGATGCTTTGCGAGCCAGTGGTAAAGCCACTGCATAAGAAAGAGATTGAAGTTACAGCCATGGAATTAGATGGAAAATTTTAGTATCAGGTGTATGAGACTTTTGTTTTTACCTGTTGGAGCCATTACATTGGTAGAACATGAAGCATTAGTTTGGTTGTTGTGGCATGTTGATGTTAAATCTCTCGTTAATGTTGTTGCTCCAAGTCTGTTTGTGCTACATCCAGCTTCAGGACTAAGATAAGATATTGCTGGCATGAAGGTACGAGGCATAGCTGAAGAATCAACAGAGGCACGAGTATGATGGACCACATGTTGAGGAGTTTGAGATGGTGAAAAGGCTTGAGGCATAGCTGAAGAACCAACAGAGGCACGTGTATGATGGACAGCATGTTGAGGAGTTTGAAATGGTGAAAAGGCTTGAGGCATAGCTGAAGAATCGACAGAGGCATGGTTATGATGGACTGCATGTTGAGGAGTATGAGATGGTGAAAAGGCTTGAGGCATAGAAGAAGAACCATTCCCAGCTAGCAACATTATCGCCTTTGCCTGAGATGAAGGAATCAAAGAATAAAGCAAATGAGTACCATACCTAAAAGAGATGCTTACATGGAAAAATAAGATGATGATTAAGTTACCTTATCAGGAGATATGTCATCATAAACACAAACTGAACCGGCATAAAAGATGGTCAATTGCGCAGGTGACTCTATTGGCTTAGAAGAAGATCTAATGGAAAAAAAAAAAAAAAATTGGCTTAGAAGAAGATCTAATGGAAAAAAAAAAAAAAAACAAGTCTTTAGTCAATCTGTAGCCACAAGATATGATATAATGACTAACAGAGAAGAGAGAAGTATTGAATACCTAATCTCAGTTGTCCCAACAATGGAGCTCGGAGCAGGAAGTATTGAAATTGGAGGTGCCATGATAGGAACTCCGGACAAAGATTGTGTATTATTGCTATTGCTGATAAAGCTTCTTCCTCCTGGTGAATAATGATGAGACTGGAAACTCGGCACAGATATGGAAACTGCGTTAGGTTCTCCTTGTTGATGTGAATTAGGGAACATTCTAACTCCCTGAGAATAACAACCATTAAATCAAGGTTAGATCCACAAACTAATTGCCATAACGTACCAACATGACAACACCATTGTCAACATAAACTTGTGTCAACTAGACCAAAGCCAAGTGATAAGTGCTCATAAAAAACAGAACCTAAGTTTCAAAATTTTTTTGGTCTACGAACCTAGGTTTCACATACATCTTAGTTAACATAGAATTTGGTGACAAAATACCTGAACAGAACTGTAAGGAGCTTTACGGTTTGAATCATACACATCTGCTACTGATGATGGCATGAAGGAACCAGAGGGTGGCATATGATAATTTCCAGACTTTTTATGTCTATCTTCTTGAGATGGTCTGAAAGATAGAAACTGAGAAGAAGCAGAAGCAGAAGCTTTAGCTTTAGCTTTGTTTGAGAACGACCAGTTCATTCCTTTATTGGGAGCTACAAAACCAAAATAAAGAAACAATATAACTTATCAGTTTAACCATAAATGTCTCAAGATCTTTACATAAACAACAATGTAGAATCTGATACTGTTGACAAATTCAACGAGGCAAAACCACTTATGACATCTAATTTAAAAAACATTTATTCAAAGCAATCGTACAAACTACAATAAATTTAATTTGTCAGTGTACTATTAAATTAAAGAGAGATTCAAACTTTAACTCCACACAACACACCACATACATGTCAATGCACTACTTTTATGGTATGGCACGTTTTAGCTTTATAAATAAAACAAAAGTGGAAATAATTTTTTATTCCTCATAGTGATAAAACTATTCTTTTTTTTTTTTTTTTTTTTTTCTTTTTTTTTTTTTTTTTTTTTTTTTTTGACAAAAAACACTATTCTATTCATTTAACATTGTTGTACCTTCAACTACTATATTCTAATACCCTACTTCATTTTCACTTAATCAACACATAATCATCTTATTAAACAAATCCAACTCGCACTTTTTTAAGTAATATATTTTTATTTAAGTATACTAATCAAAAGTATTTCTCAATTATAAAATCTCCCACCTACAATTTTTTTTTTACCGAGTTGAATTGTGTTAGCTTTGATTGATTATGTGAACCTAAAATTTACAAAAAAAAAAAAAAAAGGCTTTAAAAAACACAACTAGTTCCCTAAAATCCAAACTCCATAGTTGATCTACCCAAGAAAGCAAATGACCATGTTCTACTCCAATAAACAATTCAGTTCCCGAGCAAATCTCAATCTTAGCAACTCCTAACGCATAATTGTTCCACAAAATTACAACAGATCGACGATTTGGTTTCCCAATTAGATTAACACATAGATTTAAAGCATACCATGATACAATAAATCGAAAGAGGATTAAAATTAACCTGAATCTCTGGAGCTGTCGCTAGTATCCTCCTCCTTAACAGTGATCGGACACTTTTTCGAACCCAACCCGAGAAAATCTCTCTCCATGTCTTAAAAAGTCGCAAGAGAACCACAAAAAACCTCACACAGAGATTTAAAATCCGGAATCTATAGCTTCGCCGGAGAAAAAAAAGGAATAAACGGAAGAGAGATTTGAGAGAGAAACAAAATAAAAAAACGTGGAATGAAGTTAACACAGAGTCAAAAACTTATATTAACAAATCACATGCGACATGTGAACAGTACTACACATTTCATTTATTTATTTTTGATTTTTAAAAAAGATTCTTTTTTCTTCTTTTCTATTGGCTAAAAAACCAGCTATAGGTTTCCCGGGAAATGTTACCGGGTATAACCGGTCAAAGGCACGTGAAGTGTGTGAGGTTCCTTTTGTTGGTGTGACACGTGCTTTATTTTATAACCACTTGCTTTACATATTTTTTGTCGGCTAACGCGCATAAGAAAGCGCGTGAGTCGTAAACGCGTTTGTATCACCGCTCGATCTATTTTCTATTAATACTACTTTCGTGCACGTTCTCTCTTGACCAAGATAAAT
>CM071718.1:38923235-38936157 GCA_036630335.1 Physaria fendleri | reverse complement strand
CACATCCCTTTGAAAGATCACTTTCTAATATCCATGAATTCACACATTTTTTATATCCATAAAATCACATTTTTTTGCATGGCTATTGCATGACTTTTATTTCACTTTACAAACTGGTATTAGTGACCCTATCTCTTGCTTGTCCTCCATCCTTAAATTCTTCATTTTCATCGCGATTTTTCCATATAATTTTTGATTGCTGATCCCGAACAAATGAACCATTGTAACTGAATTTGAACTATTCACAATTCGGTTTATTCCGATCACTATCCCATGAAGATGTATATTACGCTGTTGTTGAGATTGATTATCATATCCTTTCATTTCAAGCCATTCTTGTGGGTCACTTTTCACTTGACTTATGATTGTCATCCATGATATTAACTTCCATCGGAAAATTAGCGTATTGTGACATTTCCACGACGTTCATAATATCCATAATGACAAATATTGAAATGGTAATGATATTGACCCCTAATTAAAGTTGAGGACAATAATCATATTATCTTCTCATGTTCTGCTTGTGTTATGTAGTATTGGATTTAGAATAACTAATTCTCTCCAAACTGATTGCGCAAATGGACAGTTGAAAAATAAATGGTTTATACTTTCCTCTTCGGAACATCTATGGTAGGCATGACCACAGTTACAGTTATTACGGTTACGGTTGATTAACCGCCGGTTACGGTTATAATTTTTTTAACCTTAACCTTAATCATTAAAGATCCGGTTAATACGGTTACAGTTAAAACAAAAGACTTGTTTTAACAAGATCACATCCTTTTATTATTAATTTCCAGAGAAAATAAGACTTTTTCCTTATGTGGCATTTAAGATATTGATATTGTGAAAGTATTTTCCTTTAGTAACCTAGCCATTAAACAATTTTGGATGTTTCATGATTAAGTTGTTTCCCAGCATAGCGAGATTAAATTGCTCCAAATCTTTGAATCCAAGTCCACTTTTTTGGTATGCTTAATCTTTCCCATGCAAAACAATGAATTTATGTTTGTTCATCTCCAATTCTCCACAAAATAGTTTGATAGTACCTTGTTAATTTCGGAACAAAGTTTTTATGGTTGTTTGAAAAAGTTCATTGTGTAGACTGGCATTGTCGTTGCCAAAACCAACAATAATATCTTTTTTCTCTCGGTAGATTGAAATTTCTTACTCCAACCTTTTGTTATCTCCTTGACCTTTTCAACTATATAATAATATTTTTCCTTTTTGCTTTCTGTTTTGTTCTGATAAACCAAGATAATTCCTGTCACCTCTTTCATTGTGAATACCAAGAAGATTTCTCAATTTTCTTTTAACATCATGTCTTACTTTGTTACCAAAGGTTATTGTTGATTGTTGTAGGTTGATACCTTTTCCAGAGGCAGACTCATAATCTTGAATTTTTCTTTAGTAGCTGACCTGATATGGGATTAGCAAGTGTGAAAAATTACAATCATCAGCAAAAAAAATATATCATATACAAATGGACCTCTCTACATTCAATTTTCATTCCTTGTATTTTCAGTAGACTTTCTGCCATATATATGTGATAGCTTCTCAACACATAAGATAAACAGGTATTGTAACATTGGATCTCCTTGTCGTAATTCCCTTGATGGTTGAATATAGCCATGAAGAGTACCATTAATGATAACACTGAATAATTGTTTGTCTTGACACATATCATGATCCACAAAATCTATTTATTATGGAAACCCATTTTTACCATTGATTTTACCATTTACTCTAAGCGACCATATGTCTTTGTAATACATATTTTGACTGCCATATATGCCCTCGCCTGTCGTTTCCATGATCATAAAGAGTAGCACATATTGTTAGCGATCATAATATTGGTTATTATCATACGTCATGGTACAAAGGCTGCTTAAATTTTAGAAATTATATGTTGGAGATACCTTTTCTTTGTATCAAAAAAGATGTTGGAAATAATTTTGTAACTCACACTACACAAGGTAATTGGTCAAAATTTTGTCATTGTAGCTGGAGATTCAACTTTTGGAATCAAGCATAGGCTGGTATGATTATTCGACTGTTCCAAAATAACATTGTAAATAAGATTTTTACCTCATGAATCACTGTCGGAGGTAGTAGTTCCCAATATTATTGATATAACTGTCTAATGAAATCATCACCACTAGGAGCTCGAGTTGGACCAATACTGAAAGCAACTTTGGTTTTATGTATTTGTAATGACTAACTAGTATTACTGTTATGTATTTGTAATGACTAACTATTCATATATATCACGCAATACCTAAGTCTAACACTCACTTTACTTTTTGTATTCTGCATTATATTCTGTTTTTTTTTTTTTTTTTTGGTTTTTATTTTTATCGTTACGAATGTAAACAAAATAATAAAACATAACGGCTTATTTATTTTTTATATGTATATTCAAGCTGTTTGTGGGGGTATATCATGGATTACTTCAGCGTCGTAGCGCCTGGTACTCGAACAATGGCTCGATGCATTTTCTCTACCCCTTCTTACTATGAAAAAACAACATAAAGAAAAATTTTGTTGTATTTTTAATATTAACACTAAAATAAATTTATGAAATTTGAAATAATCGGAGAGGATTACCATTCTAAAAAATATTATTGCTTAGTTATAATGAAAATGAAAAGTTTCATCAAAATACATCGACATTACATTTGTCTATATCATCAAAATATTAGTTCTATATATTCGTAACGGATAACTATTCATAAAAATCACGCATAATTTGAGCCTAACGTTCACTTTTCTTCTCTATTCTGCATTAAATTCTGGTTTTTTGCTTTAATTTTTGTCGTTAATTTCTCTATTATGCATTAAATTCTGGTTTTTTTTTTGCTTTAGTTTTTTTCGTTAACGAATATGAACAAAATTATAAAACATAATAGCTTGTTAATTTTAAATGTATATTTTATAATAAAAAAATTAGTTGTGTTTTTCATATGAACACTAAAACAGATTTATGAAATGTGAAGTAATCGAAGAGGACTAGAATTATCAAAATTTTATTGCTTAGTCATAATAAAGATGAAAAATGACATATAAAATAATTTGGGAAGACTGGTTAATCGAAGAATGCAAACAAAATAACATAACCGTTTTATATATTTATATTTTTACAAAAGAGAAAATTAGTTGTATTTTTATATAAACAATTTAAAATATAGATTTGAAGTTCAAATTGACTGTAGAATAGTATTCTCAAAACTGGTACTATTTAGTTTTAATATAAATGAAAAATGCCATATAAATAATTCTACTACTCAATGACTCAAAATGTTTACCATTTTTTTATATTCATTATCTTTTTCTAATTGATTGTAAAAAGATAGTATGAATTTTGGAAATTTAATGATATACATACTACTTGAGTAAAAAAAAGAAAAAGATATACATACTACATATTGATAAAATAATTATTTTATATAAGATAATTAATTTACAAGGATGAACCGGAGGAAAAACGGAGATGGGGCCTACAATATTTTAAATAATAATAAGAAAATGAAAATATTATTAATATTCTCTTTTCTCTTCTTCAAAATCAAAATCTTGGGTCTCCATTGTTTCTCTCCACCGTCGACAAAAACTCTTCGTGGACTCGTTTCATTTCTCTTAAAAAAATTTCAATTTCTCTCTCTCTCTCTATCTCTATCTCTCTGTTTTACAGTGAAGGCACGACGAAAGAATCTGTGATTGTTTTGGGTTTCTTCAACCTCAATAACTCAATTTCCTCTCCTCGTTTGCTTCCGCGGTGAGTCATTCTCATCTTTCTGCTTTTCTTTCTTCTTCTTCTGGTTGATTCCTCCAGATTTGTAGAACTGATATTTGAAATCAATTTCACTATTCGACTTGACTTGTTCCGGAAATTTCGATCCTGTGTCTTCATTATTATTTTGTAGTAGAGTTGTTTACAAAAAAAAAAAAAAAAATCTGAGTGGATTTATATTTTGTAGTAGAGTTGTTTACAAAAAAAAAAAAAAAAATCTGAGTGGATTTAAAATTTCCTAAATCTTAGATCTTCTCTGCTCCGTTGATTTTGGCATGCTCATATCAAATCTCCGTCGGTCGATATATTTATTTTCCTTTTCCAAGATTTCTGAATTCGCAGATTTTATTCTTGTGATGATGGATGATATATTCTTTTGATTTCGTGTAGGTGGCTACATCGCGTGTTCTTGGTCCTGTGGACCGTTGTTTTACAGATTCTCCTAGGTATTTGAGCGAGGCGCAAGATATTGGTTTCGAGACTCCATTGATGACGCCATCAGATTCTTTGTCCACCAGTGAACGCTCTCTCTCAGGTCTATATTTCTTGTTCTGTGCTGTTCAAGATCATCCGAACTGAAAACTCGTTAATCGTTTATTTAAATCATGTCGTTTGGATAATTTTTGCCAGGTGAGTGTTCTGTTGATGGAAACTCTTATGATAGGTAAGGCTAACAAGACTTCATATTGGATTTGTAATGTTTTTTTTTTTTTTAACAGTATTATGATCTAGATTTTTGATATCTTTGTTAGGGCTAATGAAGATGAATGTTCAAGTCATAGTTGTCAAGATGATGTGGACTCCTCCACCATGGAGCAGAGGGTAGATCGCTTAGACCGTAAGTCCAAGAGTATGCCAAGTGACATTCTAAACATTTTGGAACAAAAAGACAATGAAGTGCAATTCCTATCTGACCGTGAAGATGATAGTGATGTTCCGATTTGGGAACCCCCAGAACCAGAAAACCCAGAAGATGAAGATAAAGTAGACGAAGTTTTTGCTGATGATGATGATGATTGCTGTGAGGGCTCTGAGTGGACCAAAGCAAGTTCATTAGGAGAATCTAAAGATGAAACTAATGAAAGGAGAAAGTTTTATGAACAAATTAAAAGAGTATTGCTTGAGGAGGCAGATTCTAAGTTTAAGTTCATTGTGAGGCAACTTATTAAGTCGGCTGGATTTTCAATGGAAGAAGGTGAACACTGGCTCGGGATAGTTCCTAGGTTGTGCTGGGAGGCTGCTTTAATATTGAAGCCAGCTATTGACGGCAAACCAATTGATCCGACTGAGTACATCAAAGTGAAATGTATAGCAACTGGTTCTTGCAATGACAGGTGATAAAAAATTTGACATTTTTATATGTGGCAGATTTTACTTAAAGGATGTCACAGCGAGAGGTTGAAAAAGGTCAAAGAAGTTGTACAATATTCATTTATGCTGGCATATCACCTAATGCTGGAAGCTTCTTTCCTTGCTGATCGACAGACAATGTTCTCAACCATCTTGACAATGGAAGCTACATCATGTGTTGTGGAAACAGAAAAATTTCCATTTCCTGGTGAACGTGCCGTTGAAGCAGTTGATATTCCTTTGTCTAATGGATTCGATGAACAATCTATTCAGATAAATGGAGAAGCTGATGGTGAGAAGGCTGAAACCTGGGAATCAGATGGAGATCATGTCTTCTCTCACGAGCCATATAATCCAGTTGTTTTTACTAGTTTCTCATCTTTATCTGCCAAAGTAAGTAAATATTTTGGCTTTGTTCCAAATGCGGAGTCAATTCCAGTATCTGTGGATACAGATGTATCAAATATGAGCAATCTTCATTCGATAAGGGAGTCTATGGAAGATATGGAAGAAAAGAATGATATTAAACAAGCTGTGTTACTTGATTCTGGGCTACCAGTGAACACTAGTTCAGATGATGTAGACCGGTCGCAAACGGAAAATGATATTGAGAGCACCCTGGAGTCTCAGAGTATATTGGTTTTAGTGTCTAAAAGGAATGCCCTCAAGGGGATAATGTGTGATCAAAGGCATTTCTCACACATAAAGTTTTACAAGCACTTCGATATTCCCTTGGAAAGATTCCTGCGCGATATGTTTAATCAGGTTTGTCTCTGGTGGTCTTGTCAATTTCTCGTAGCTTGTCATTTGGAAAGTTTTTGGAGCTCAGCTTTTCTCAGCAAACTTTTCTGAATAGATCGTCTAGCTGTGGACACTCTTTGGACAGAGACTATCTTCACTTCTTTGGGTATGGTTTTTGATCTATTTTACTCTGCGTGTATCTTCAAGTGTTTATCATTTATGTTACTCTATTATATGGGCATTGGGCATTCAAAATATTGACATCCACATATCCTAGGTGAATAGTGTGGGACTAAGATTTTTATAAGGCTTAGTTTTTAAGGTTCTTTCTTGGTTCTAGTTGTGAAACGTACAATTCATTGAAGAAATTGGTTAATCCATGATGATTTACGACCCATCATTATCTTTAATAATATATCTTACAACTTTTATACAACTGCAGATTAGGCTCCATGGTTGCTATGCTCAGTTACTCTCAAGTCACATCCTACACAGTCTCTCTACCATCCATGAAGCTGGAATCTAGCGTTTTAATAAAAGCGGGTTGGCTTGAGTTAGAATTTCGAGGGGTAAGATTCTAATATGAGTAAACAGTTGCAGCCTTATTTTCTCATACATGGTTCTAGAAACAAATATTGCAGTTTAATTTGGCATCATCAGCTTTCTTTTCAGTTCATATTTTCTGCCAAATACTATATCTTGCTTAGGGTTAATTTGGCATCATCAGCTTTCTTTTCAGTTCATATTTTCTGCCAAATACTATATCTTGCTTAGGGTCAAGGCTGGTCTAAAAAATGCAAAATGAATATGCAAGATAATCAGTTTTGTGCTGATTGTTTCTATTTTCTTGTTCAGATATTCACTAAAGGGATCTCGTTGTTCGAGGATGCTGCTGGTTTTCTTAAGAGACTCAGATCACAATTCACTTCAGATCTCAGCTATCAGTGCGCGCACAAACTCCTCTCTACCATCGAGGAGTTGCTGAACCACGAGCGTGGTGTATTTAAGGTTAGCTTTTTAACAATTGCATCCGTATCTTTGTTCAGTTTTAGAGACAAGCTTACTAACATTCATTCCTCCTTCTTTCGGTCACATCCTTATTGCCTACAAATAGGAAAACATCAAGAACTCGTTTGACAAGGCTAAAACCATAGATGATGTTTCACACAGACTGCTCCGCTTAAACCGTATGAGGTGGGAACTTTTGTTTGACAAGGCTAAAACCATAGATGATGTTTCACACAGACTGCTCCGCTTAAACCGTATGAGGTGGGAACTTTTGCTTCAAGCTCTCATCTGGAACTACCGCTTGCAGTCGTTGGTTTCATCTGATCGTTTGCTACCTACAAGTGATGAGAAGAAGATAAGTGAAATTAATTTGAAGTCTTTTTCCGAGCCTGGAATGACCAAATATGAAAATGACGACAAATCTTCTGATTCTGGTAGCAATGGAGGTGAGGAAACTCCACTTGTTGAAGACAAGGAAATACCAATCGTTGGCACATCTGTCGAGGACAGTGATCAAATGGAAGAATTTTGTTGAAGACAAGGAAATACCAATCGTTGGCACATCTGTCGAGGACAGTGATCAAATGGAAGAATTGTATGTGCCTGAAGACAACGAACTGCAAACTTTGTGCAGCTCCATGCCCGATACAACATCTACAGGCAACAATCATTTTGACACTCATTTGGCTGTTAGTATCCATTCAACCAATGAGCAAGGAGGAGACAAGTCAATTCCAATTACTGGAGATTCACTGGATGGCAAGGTTGCTGTCTCTAATGCGCCAGACATCTTAGGTTCGAATGAATGGTTTTGGCTGCCATTTGAAGAGCTACGCTCGAAGCGCATTGTTGATATTGAGAAGGAATACTTGTTGAAATTTGAGTATGACAATTTTACCCAGGAAAACCTTCAGACGGTGTACCAGATAATTACTGAGGAAGCTTCTCGTCTTCGCGTCTCTTTGAGGGATGATGAATTTATTGTGTCGGACTATGAGGACGAGCTCTCCAGCCTAATTGCTTGTGCGCTTGCCCATCTGAACAGTGATGAGAACAGAAAGCCTCTTTCAAGGTGCAGACATGGATCTCTTGAAGGGTTCTTAGATAAAGATCATGATTCTAAGAAAAGTGTTGACCGTGAGGTTTCCCGTTTCTCGAGTGAGAGTACAAGTCGGTTGGAAACAGTACCCCCTCCAGAGGTCCTTGTTACTTTTGGGTCACTCAAATCAATTGGAAAACCCAAATACTCTATTGTGTCCCTATATGCAGATGATTTCCGCGACCTCAGAAAACGCTGCTGCTCATCAGAGCTGGATTATATAGCTTCACTAAGCCGCTGTAAACCATGGGATGCTAAGGGTGGTAAGAGTAAATCCGTGTTTGCTAAGACTTTGGATGATCGATTCATCGTAAAAGAGATCAAGAAGACTGAGTATGAATCATTTGTGACATTTGCTCCGGAGTATTTCAAATACATGAAAGACTCCTTTGATCCTTCTGCAAACGATGATGTTCTATTGGATCAGAACTTTGTGAACGATATGAACAAATCACCGCTCTATGTTAGCAAAACATCAAAACAAAATCTCCAAAGAGCAGTTTATAACGACACCAGCTTCCTTACTGTGAGTTTTTTTTATATATATTTTATCACTCTGTTCTCTATTGTCGGTAATATCATGACAGATACGTTCATTTTTAACTCAATTGTAACAGAGCATAAATGTGATGGACTACTCCTTGCTAGTTGGAGTTGATGATGAGAATCATGAGCTAGTGTGTGGGATAATAGATTATCTGAGACAATACACATGGGACAAACAATTAGAGACGTGGGTGAAATCGTCTTTAGTGGTTCCAAAGAATGTGCAGCCTACAGTGATCAGCCCGATTGATTACAAGAGAAGGTTTAGGAAATTCATGCAGACACATTTCTTGTGCGTCCCTGACCAGTGGTGTGACCAAGGAGACTCTCAGGAGAAAAAAAAAAACAAATAATAATAGCTTGGAAAAGTAGATATTCGAATTTAAAAAAGAAAAAAAAAAGTTTCATATTTTGTCTGTACTTGAAAAAAAGAAAGTCAGTTGGTATATGTGAGTATTATTTTGAAAAGAAGTGATTAACTGTTACATTTGTTTGTCAAATCATTTCGCCTGCGATCTTTTATATTTCCATAAAGATGAAGAGAAGATTCATTGATAATCAAGAGCATCCAATGTAAAAGATTGGAGCCAAGGAAAGGCTAATTATATACATCAAAGCAGAAAAGATTATGGAAGCTCTAAATTCACAAGGATTTTAGAGAAAAGTCGCACCATGAAACATTAAGGAAATATGGCCACATGGAATTACTGAATTAGAATTAAGCAAACTCATGGAGAGTTGAGAGAAGGAGGAACCTGATTGCTCAAAGAGAAGCCACCGAGAAGCTTCTAACCACTAAGAAACCCAACCCACAAGAAGGTGATAATACCTTGATATGTGGAAAGCCTGATAACGAGCTTCAGAGTACCTTAAAGAATTGACGCTACCTTCAAGGCAGGGAGAAAGCTCACTACGGACATCGCCGAGAACTTAGAAGGCTAGAAAAATGTTGTGAGTCATCAATGGTAAGGTGGACAGCTGCTGATGAGCCATGTCCATCTTGGTTGAGTTAGAAATTGTTGGACTAGTCTGGAATATGCTACACACTTGCAGATTGTTGAGTTAGAAATTGTTGGACTAGTCTGGAATATGCTACACACTTGCAGATTGGCACACCTCTTTCAGCGCCCATAGCACTCTACCCAGATCTTGTGTGCTAGTTCTTGGCATTTGTTGAAGTTCTCCACTCCGGTCCCCATAGCCCCCATAGCACTCTACCCAGATCTTGTGTGCTAGTTCTTGGCATTTGTTGAAGTTCTCCACTCCGGTCCCCTAGCCTCCTCTAGCTACCTGCTATATTTCTGTGCGACAAATAATATGAGATCTCCATGAAAGAATTATGTAACTAGCTACCTGCTATATTTCTGTGCGACAAATAATATGAGATCTCCATGAAAGAATTATGTAACCTTTATGGTTTTCGTGTTGGTTATCAGAAGCGTTCTTCAATCGCAATATTATCTCAAAGCTTATACGTTTTTGGCACCGGCCCTAAAGGAATATAGATGCATTCACGGATTAGGAACCCTGCTATTTGCATGGTAGCAATGATCCTCGAACACAATTTTTNTGGGTTCCACCCAACCTAAGCATAATCTTTGCTGAATTTCTTGCCAGGAAGAAGTACGAGGCTCTAGGTCCACAAAGCGCTGAGCAGACAAAGTCTGTTGGAAGCCTTCTAACACTTCTCTTTTGTTATCATGGCATCAATTTGACTTCGTCATATGAGGATGGACGGATCCTATACCTCAACCGCACTTACTTAGATCAGCTCAACATCGTCCGTCGAAGCATCTACAAGTTCCACACACCCCAGGGTCTCGTTGCTCATTGTCAATGATCCCAACCTTTATTGGCTAGTATGACTACTTGGGCATCCGTGATCTCGTTGCTCATTGTCAATGATCCCAACCTTTATTGGCTAGTATGACTACTTGGGCATCCGTGACCTTTTACTTGTCGCGTCATCTCCACTGTAATTCAGACGGGTCAGCCATACGAAGACAACCCATAGCTCGAACGAGCAATGCTAGGCTCGATCGAACGAAGGCTCTCGACAAGGGCATCCGTGACCTTTTACTTGTCGCGTCATCTCCACTGTAATTCAGACGGGTCAGCCATACGAAGACAACCCATAGCTCGAACGAGCAATGCTAGGCTCGATCGAACGAAGGCTCTCGACAAGCCGGGGAAACCTACAACATGACCACCACACCAGCTCAGTATTTTTTAAGCCGGGGAAACCTACAACATGACCACCACACCAGCTCAGTATTTTTTCCCCTTCTTTTTGCATGCATTTACATTTACCATTGCATTTTGTGTCTTTTTCTTCTTTTACACAACAGATACATTGTGATTTAAGTCGGGGGGAGGGGAGAAGGTACTTTGTAAGGTTGGATAGAGGTATAGTAAGGAAAAGACATATAACGGAAGCATAGAAACGTTCGTTGCTAATATCCATTGAACTGTCCATAATTAGAATGAAGCTTAACTGCTGATTTCTTTTATTGGAAATGGTGAAGCAACAGAAGCTAAAAATGATATTAATAAAGCTTATGTCATGGCTATGTCTATGCATTAAAAGCTAAGTAAGGTGTCATGAAATTGATAGCTACAACTATCAAGGACCTATTCGCTGACTTTGCTTAGTGGTTCTAAAAAAATGTTAAATAAGGTGGCGCGGATTTTTAGGTCCCTAGGTTATTGGCTTTGCTTAACAACAAAAATATAAAAAAAGCTAGTAGCCTGATTTTTAGGTCCCTAGGTTATTGGCTTTGCTTAACAACAAAAATATAAAAAAAGCTAGTAGCCTGGAAATGAGAAAAGGAGGGGAACATAAGTACTAAAACTGTGAGATGGTCTTGAATCACAGAGAACTCAAAAGGTAAGTTCATTTGGGTTCTCTAGCTAATTATTCTATTAACCTAGGTTAAATTTATAGGATGAGAGGTCATAGACTGCCTGAGGATAATATAAATCGGCAACTGAATAGGATGAGAGGTCATAGACTGCCTGAGGATAATATAAATCGGCAACTGAATTTAATTCACGAGAGTGCTATGTCAATAAGGTTGTGAACCTATCAGGCCCGTATGAATTAGTGCTCACTAGGGTTTTGGTCAATCCTAGTCATCAATCCACCAGGTCGCCCGAGTGGTTTTGATCTTGCAAACCCTAGGATAGATAGCTGGGACCACGATAGTGGCATAGCCAACATTCGTGTCTGAGTTTAAGATCAGAGTAGAATAGAACCTGAATAGTCGGAAGATCCATGGATCCCAAGTCCCTAAAGATAAACCCTATCCCTCAACGTTTTTAATATTTTTATGTCTTTGTATTCAGTGATGATATCCCAAACAACCAACAATCTTCTTGTCGTACTACCTCAAAAGAGAAAATGAGAGTAAAGTGTACCATTGTTCCTCATGAATCAACCCCGCTCTAGCTACAAGTGACTCTACTATGCACTTGTGGAGCCAAGCTCTCGGGTGAAACTCCAGTGTTTTGCTGAGACAATCCATAACACACCAATGACTTACATTTCCGTACACCTCATCATACCTTTAATGACTTACATTTCCGTACACCTCATCATACCTTTAAGACGGTGATGTGATGGACTTAGTATCAAAAAAACTTGTACATGCAGAAGGAACATGATCTACCTAGATCCAGTAAGAGATGAGGCAGAGAAATCGATCGGTGGATCTTGAACGCAGGACGCGAAGATCGTTTATACGCAGGACGCGAAGATCGTTTATGGAGCCCTGACTGAAGATGAAGTTCGATCCAATTCCTGAAAGGCTTGAACCTACGGCGGAGCATCTACGTGCGATCTTTTTTTGTGGCTGACCGGGATGTGGATCCTATGATAAATTGCGGAGTATCGATTTCGAGGCTTTTTTTTCTTCCTGGTCTTTTTCGTGTATGTGTCTTGTTTAATGTATCTTAGTTTTATCCTTCGGTCCTCATTGATCGGCCTCCATGGCAATCCAACGAGTTCTCAGTAGGCGGTTTCGTTGCTGTCTCTCGGTCACGGTTACGAGAGCCAGATTGTCTAGTTTCCTATGGCGGCAGCGCTTGTAACAACCGCAATCTTGGCAGCGTCCGGATGTTGTACAAGCCTCAAGAATAAAGCTAAATATGGTCATGTATTTTATTTTAGGCAGCTTGACCACGATTAAGAGAGTAAGACCAAAATCGATGTAATAATTGGCTTAAAAGTTATGGATTTAATAAAGTAATTGTTTGGGCCGAGATTTGACAAATAAAACCCATTATTGTTCTTATTTACTCCATGGCTAATTTGACAAGTTCGGATGCACTTTAAAAAGATCCAAAAGACTAAGTTAAGATCCATTAGAGAAAAATGGACAACCCAATGG
>CM071718.1:38852780-38863452 GCA_036630335.1 Physaria fendleri | reverse complement strand
TTAAGATTCTAGTGTTGAGCCTCGATTTAGGGTTCAATTACGAGATTTACTAAACCAATTTTGAATCTCTATTTTTTGTTTTAATTTTAAATGGTGGTTTATAAAGAATTGATGAGTAGGGGGTGTTTTATAAAGATAAAACTTTTTTAGGGTGATTTTTAGAGAGAGGAAAAGTTCGGGTAGGAAAACTGAGAATCAGTATAGTGGAGGGGGGAATAATGTGCCAACCCTGCATATATTCTTAACTTAATTGTTGGAGATGGATTGAGGTCTAGTTTGCCTAGTGTGGCTGCCATTAGGAACGGGGTGAAGTATGCACATCCTCTTACAATAGGCTTAAATCATTTGCGTTGAAGTGTGAGACTGGTAAGGTAGCTCGGGGTAGCATGTGTTTAGATGTGACAACTAGATGGAATTCCACATACCTTATGTTGAAAGCAGCCCTTAATGTAAAGCCATCTTCTGAGAAGATGAGGATGGAAGATAAATTATACTGTGATTAGTTTTTAGAAGAAGATGAGAAAACCAAAACAAATCGGGTAGGCCCTCTTAGTCTACCAGATTGGAATGAGGTGGGTAGACTAGCCAAGTTTTTGAAGATCTTGTACAAGTCAACAATAGCATTTTCAGCCTCTAAGTCGGTCACTTCAACACTTTGTTACAATGAGATTGTCGCCATTGAAAAGAATCTGATAACTAAGTGTGGTAATGCTAATGAAGCCATCAAAACACAAGCACGTATTATGAGGGACAAGTTTGAAGAATATTGGGATGGGTTGATCAACATGAATCCATTAGTTATTATAGGCAGTGTGTTTGATCCCCGCAATAAGATGCAGTTCGCAGCTTTGTGTTTTGAAGATTTATATGGTAAGGATTCAAGAGAAACGAGGAATCTAAACAGTTTAGTTAATGGGGTGCTTAGGAATCTATATGAAGAGTATAGCTTCAGACTCAAAAAAGTTGAACAGCCTTCATCAGCAGCTGCATCAGCCACAGATTCTGACCATCAACCCTCACAAAGTGTGTTCTTCGATGATGATGACGAGGATTATCGGGGACTGAGGCGATTTATGATAAGATGAACAACATGAGGAGAAATCAAGAAAGATGGAGTGAATTGGATATATACTTAACAGGGAAGATTGAGGTTAGAGATGAAAACCCTTTAGGATTGCCGTATGATGTGCTATCATGGTGGAGGTTTAATAGCACAAAGTTTGCAGTTCTTTCCGAGTTAGCCCGAGATGTTTTGGCTATGCAAGTGTCCTCGGTAGCTTCGGAATCAGTATTTAGTACAAGTGGAAGGATTGCATATATTCTTAACTTAATTGTTGGAGATGGATTGAGGTCTAGTTTGCCTAGTGTGGCTGCCATTAGGAACGGGGTGAAGTATGCACATCCTCTTACAATAGGCTTAAATCATTTGCGTTGAAGTGTGAGACTGGTAAGGTAGCTCGGGGTAGCATGTGTTTAGATGTGACAACTAGATGGAATTCCACATACCTTATGTTGAAAGCAGCCCTTAATGTAAAGCCATCTTCTGAGAAGATGAGGATGGAAGATAAATTATACTGTGATTAGTTTTTAGAAGAAGATGAGAAAACCAAAACAAATCGGGTAGGCCCTCTTAGTCTACCAGATTGGAATGAGGTGGGTAGACTAGCCAAGTTTTTGAAGATCTTGTACAAGTCAACAATAGCATTTTCAGCCTCTAAGTCGGTCACTTCAACACTTTGTTACAATGAGATTGTCGCCATTGAAAAGAATCTGATAACTAAGTGTGGTAATGCTAATGAAGCCATCAAAACACAAGCACGTATTATGAGGGACAAGTTTGAAGAATATTGGGATGGGTTGATCAACATGAATCCATTAGTTATTATAGGCAGTGTGTTTGATCCCCGCAATAAGATGCAGTTCGCAGCTTTGTGTTTTGAAGATTTATATGGTAAGGATTCAAGAGAAACGAGGAATCTAAACAGTTTAGTTAATGGGGTGCTTAGGAATCTATATGAAGAGTATAGCTTCAGACTCAAAAAAGTTGAACAGCCTTCATCAGCAGCTGCATCAGCCACAGATTCTGACCATCAACCCTCACAAAGTGTGTTCTTCGATGATGATGACGAGGATTATCGGGGACTGAGGCGATTTATGATAAGATGAACAACATGAGGAGAAATCAAGAAAGATGGAGTGAATTGGATATATACTTAACAGGGAAGATTGAGGTTAGAGATGAAAACCCTTTAGGATTGCCGTATGATGTGCTATCATGGTGGAGGTTTAATAGCACAAAGTTTGCAGTTCTTTCCGAGTTAGCCCGAGATGTTTTGGCTATGCAAGTGTCCTCGGTAGCTTCGGAATCAGTATTTAGTACAAGTGGAAGGATTTTAGATCCACATAGGAGCTGTTTGACACCACATATGGTTGAAGTTTTGCTTTGCACCCAACAATGGTTAAGGTGTAACTACAGTTCTCCCTTTGATATTGCAAACATCACACAAATGCTAGAAGATTTTGAATATTATGATTCTTTTGGTAAGTAAACATCTCACATACAAATTTATCTTTTTGCTTATTAATTATACTTACTGCTTATTTTTTCTTGTAGATTCTATGGAACCACCAGCAGCTTCTAATACTTGATGATTTGGTGATTTTTAGTGGTTTTGGTCATTTTATAAATTACAAAACACCAGCAGCTTCTAATACTTGATGATTTGGTGATTTTTAGTGGTTTTGGTCATTTTATAAATTACACACCAGCAGCTTCTAATACTTGATGATTTGGTGATTTTTAGTGGTTTTGGTCATTTTATAAATTACAATATTTGGTTGTTGTTTATGATTTAAATTGATAATAATTTTCTTTGGCATTTACACAGGTACTAACAATGGAAATGGAGATGACGGTATGTTAGAGACGGATGGAGAATGATTTGTTTCAGTTTGAGTGTTTATGGATTTTAGTATATGTTTATGGACTTGAATTATGTTTATGAATTTCACGTTTTCATTTGTCTATTTTGGAGTATTGGAATTGAATGTTTAGGACTTTGTTTTGAATGACTTGTTATTAGAATCAATTAGTTCGGTTTTTATTTTGATTTTCAGTTTAGAAACCGATTAATTTTGATTTTCGGTTATTTTCGGTTTAATTCGAATTTTTGAAATTTTCAGAAAACCGAACCGAACAAACCGAATTAGATTTCGGTTCAATTCGGAAGAAATTTTAAAAACCGAACAAATCGAATTCCAGGACTAGCTAAGAGCCAAAATTAAAAAAAAAAAAAAAAAAAAAAAGAAAAATAATAAAAAAAAAAAAAAAAAAAAAAAAAAAAAAAAAAAAAAAAAAGAAAAATAATAATAAAGGAAATAGACTTTCACATATCATGCTCAAAAAAGCTATAAAGTCATCCAGAATACAACAACCTCTCCCTTTACAACACTTTCAAGAAAAACCTTTTCTACAAGATAAAACAGTACATGACACTTACTCACTTAGAAGCCTTGATGAAGATGAATGGATTCAAGACATACTTTTGCTGCAACAGTTTGTTTTTGTCTTATGGTGTAGTAAACAGTTTCTCTTTTTCATTCATGTAATCGTTTTTATTTACAAAGTTCGAAATTTCATATATCTAAAGGTTACAACCATAGTTTCTACAGTTTCTGTTACATCGTGAGAGAGTGTTAGAAATGTATCAAGCAATTTCCTAAAGATGCAGATTTTAAAATATATGAAAACTTTAGTGCTTCAGTCTTGGGAGTTAAATGCCAAACAAAGCCATTCATTTTTCTCCGGTCCGAAGAAGACTAATGCAAAGCTTTTTCAAGAGGATCTACCGTTCACGAGAACCAAATTACAATACCTGTTGCGTACCTTCTTTATTCTGAGCTTTTTGATCAGCTAGTGCTGAAAGATTCGTCAACTTGTGAGGATGATTAACAGTACCCTCTTTGTTGTAACAAGCATTGACCCTCTTTGTTGTAACAAGCATTGCATAGATCATAGTTGCAACCTTTACAGCGGTAGCCTTGATTATTGTCGATATCGAGGCGACATGCATTACAGTTTCTCTTAAAACACTGATGAAGATGATGAAGTGCCATTTTGTAGGAAAATTTTGTTCGCCTCAATGTATCATGCTGATAATGTCTCTTTTCGCAAAAACTAATAAATTTATACCCGGTTTCAAAATTTTCGCTCACAAGTATCTCATCTCTGTCTTTGGTATCTACAGGTATATCGTTGATCTCTACCTACAATAACAGAAACACCATCATATAAAACAAATAATTGACAGAAGGTCTCCTTAGTTTACAAACCCAAAAAGTCAGTTCAACTTACAGTATACGAATCATGTTTCTTTTTGCGATTAACCGGATGTCTTTCACTATGTTCTCGTTTCTGTTCAGATTCATAACATCTGAAAGGGAAAATAATGTTTTAGAGACCGCAGCAGCAGATAGGAACAAGCTGTGTTCTCCATCACAGCTTCCAATTCATAAAATTACAAAAATAATTGACTGGCAGAAGAGAAAAGACAAGTCTTACCTATCACATAACTGGAAATTTTTGCATTGGTTACAGATCCAACGATTCCCAGTTACCATCACCGTACTGCAATGCGTGCAACAATGTTGCAAGTGTACAACTATGAGATTCTCCTTCATTGAATGGACAGACTTACCAAGCTAAAAACATATATAAACAATATTAGCGAGTAAACACACACAAAAAATGCAGGAAGGAGAGGTGCATAAATGACAACCTTTTGCATTAGTCGTTGGTCTTTGGAGGCATTCCTAGATACATCTGACTTGCCAGGTTCTTTTATATCACTTTTTGTGACTACTGCGTTCTTATTTTCCTTTTCACGGTCATCTTCTTGACTCATTTGGTATATGATAGACTCTGCTTTACGTGGCCAGTAGTCACCATTAAAATATGGAAGTCTAGCTGCTGTAACCTTAGCTCTACATTCACCGGTTTGCAAGAAAAATTGGTCATATAAATTTGTAGTTTTCACTACAATTCCTTCCTTTGCAGCTTTTCTCAACCATGCTAAGTGCCTGCTTAGATCAGGAGCAATAGGAGGATGTAAAGGATTGTTCATACAAAATTTTATGAAATAAATAATTAAAAGGCAATTAGACGCACCATTTCCGTAGTTTCTCTTTACTTGGTGTTTTCTGATTTTGTGGATGGCAATATAGGATATAGTCCACTTTCTTTAATGATGGAGGACAAGACCATAGGTAGCAGCTCGTGAAACCACGCAACTTGCAATATTCAAGGTAACTAATCTATAAAAAATAAAGAAACAATATATACCTTGAATCCTTCATGCAATGGAAAGACCACACAAAACTTGGTAAAAAAACTTACGAGAATTTCATGGTAAACAAAAGTGCGCAGAGACTCTCCATTCGCAGATTTAATATCAGGTCTAAAGTACTTCACTGAATCCAAAAATGCAAGATAAACACAACGTTGATTAGGGAATGAACATTCAGATCCAAATTCTTGGACACACTGCGCCAACAGACATACTTCAGCACCTTCTATCTTTTGGAACAACATAATCATCTGATAAATAACACATGAAGAATGAAATGTATTGTTTAAAGATAGGAATCCTGAAACTTTGGACATGAAGGCTAAAGCAGAAACAACGTTGATCAGTCTTACCTTGGATTTGTATGGAAATTCTGTTGGAAAATTATCATTCCGAAAATATTCACGAAATCGAGTTTTGACTTCCAGTTTCTTGTCAACAGATGAAACAACTCTCACAACAAGAGATTCAGCACTTGGAATCTGTCCGGTTTAAAAAAAGATAAGCAACGTCAATCTAATGATTCCAGTGAAGAGATTAAAACTTGTACAAGTCTTTTGCCAAATTACCTCATCATAACTTGTTCCTTGAAGCTTAGCCCTCTCAATTCGTTCCTCCTTCAACCTTTTAAACAACCGTTGCTCTATATGGTCACTAAGAAAGGTTCTTGGCAGCTCTTTCGCTCCAAGAACATCACTCTGCTTTCTCTCATTTTCCTCTACACAATTTGGGCAGATGTATTCAGCTTGCTCCCCTTCATTCATCTCCCGATTAAATAGAGCACATATCTGATGCTGCCATGCCTTACATTTATCACATTGGATCCACTGCAAAAAAAAAGGAACTCAACAGACAAACTTAGAAAATCCTATAAATCGGCAAGCAATTGACAATACAAAATGTGTATTCTTACCCATTCTTCAATCTTTTCATCATTTTTCTTTTTCTCGAGTTTTGCCTTCGGTATTGATGTCCCCTCAGCGAGAATAGTGTCTCCTTTGGATTTATTATAACAAGGTTTACAAAAGTAACGATGAGTTTCACCTTCTTCAACCGTGAAGTATATTGTATTTCTCTTGATACGAGTATCACAAGGAGTACAATAAATCTTTGGTGGCTCAAATATAAGCTTCTCCGACGACGCACATAACTGACAGAACTTGTCACTCTTCGAATTCTCCATTGCCTGATTCTTTGACTTCAGTGACCTTACAGAATTTCTCGGGGTTCTTAGGTTTTGCTGCAATTGGAAAAAGCATTTCACAGTGCTAGAACCGAAAGTATGTTGTGGTTGAATAAGAACCAAACAATGGCCTATATAGAGCAGTGTCAGATAATCTCACCATATACATTTGATCTCTCCTTTCATTTCTACGCCTCTCCATGGCAGCAATGTGGAAACTTCTTCTATCTTCTTGTTGCCTTATAGTTGAAGCGGCAGCTCTAAGTGCTAGTAGGCATTTGACATTACAAAAGTAATACAGTTCGGGAGTTAGTACTATACTATGTTATATGTCGAAAAGCACAGATCGAAAGAGACTTAAGCTTTATGGGAATTACCATTGTTAGAGACCACAGACCTAGTCTCGATTTCTACCGGCTGTTCTTTATTCAGTTTGCTATTCTCTTGGTTTGGCAAGTCACCAGATAAATCACGTTTAATTGGTTCACCAACAGCTTCGTTTTTCATTATAGTTGAATCGGCAGCTCTAAGTGCTAGGCGTTTGACATTAGAAAAGTAAAACAGTTAGGAGTTAGGACTGTGCTATGTGGATGGATTTATATATCGTAAAGCAGCAAATATCGAAAGCGACTTAAGCTTTATGGGAATTACCATGGTTAGGGACCATAGGTTCAAAAGACGGCTCCACCTTCAACCACTCTAACAAAGGTTGCAAATTATCTAGAGTATCAGCACAACGAGAGGCGCCAGAAGTGTCTATGTGACTCAATAGTTTCTGAACAATTTGTGAGCTAGACGAAGTAAGTAAACGCAATACAACAAAACCAATCAATTTTACTAAACAACAAGGACATAAAGCAAACTGATCATAGATTGCAAATAAAACCTAATTAATATCTCAGGAACGAATCAAGATATATACAAAAGGAAAACGTACTTTGTGCTGACAAGAACCGGTGTTGATATGCTCGATCCAGTGATGTATCATCTCATGTTTCTTGTTCCACCTACCTCTGTTAGAGTCCCGAAGAGATTTCGGGACTCTTTCTCTCGAAATTCTTATGAAATACTTCGATATGTTGGAGATCTTTGTCTTGTTCATTGTTCTCTTACTCTCCCTACTCTCTTCTTCTTATTTCTTCCAGCACTTACCTCTCTTTTATAAGTCCTGTGTTTCTTCCCTTACAACACGTTAGTGCCTGCCCTTTTATATCTACGCGAGGGTCAATAATGTTAACACTTGAAATCTAATTTCCTAATGTAACAACTTAATTTCCTAATTCTGTTACTATTTAATATTTATGATAATAATTATATTTTTTTAAAAAATGTTAATTTTCTATGAAATTAATAATTTAAATTTTCAGAAATTCAAGTCAAACTATTAAATTTAGAAAATTTAGAAATATAACATTTTTATTATTATTATTTTTTCACAAAAAAAGTTTATACCTTAGTTAAAAATTTATAATACCTTGGAGTGGAGACCAAGGGGAACAAAGCAATCATTTTTTTTATTATTATTATTTTTTCACAAAAAAAAATTTATAACTTAATAAAAAAATTATAATATATTGGAGAACAAGGGGAACAAAAGAATCTACATAACAAAAATACGCAAAACGAGGTAAAGAATATGTTGTCTCGTTCTTTGTCCTAGGTATTTTCACAAGCGAGAATACGTCAAACTTTGACTTCAGGAGAGCAAAACCACACAAAATACATAGAACCACACAGATCATATCTTGAAAATCCGAAGTTATTAAAGCATTAATCTTAAACAATAATGACGTGGGTAAAAATGTTTTCAAGATACGATCTGTATTGGTTTATGTTTTCAAGATACGATCTGTGTGGGTTTAGGATGGGGATCAAAGTTCATTTGTAACGATAGTTATGTGCCAAAGTTCGTATGTATATAGGTTGAGGACACAAAGTTTATAAACATAGTTTCTACGGTTTCTTTTTTTTTTTTTTTTTTTTTTACTCTTTCTCTCGAAATTCTTATGAAATACTTCGATATGTTGGAGATCTTTGTCTTGTTCATTGTTCTCTTACTCTCCCTACTCTCTTCTTCTTATTTCTTCCAGCACTTACCTCTCTTTTATAAGTCCTGTGTTTCTTCCCTTACAACACGTTAGTGCCTGCCCTTTTATATCTACGCGAGGGTCAATAATGTTAACACTTGAAATCTAATTTCCTAATGTAACAACTTAATTTCCTAATTCTGTTACTATTTAATATTTATGATAATAATTATATTTTTTTAAAAAATGTTAATTTTCTATGAAATTAATAATTTAAATTTTCAGAAATTCAAGTCAAACTATTAAATTTAGAAAATTTAGAAATATAACATTTTTATTATTATTATTTTTTCACAAAAAAAGTTTATACCTTAGTTAAAAATTTATAATACCTTGGAGTGGAGACCAAGGGGAACAAAGCAATCATTTTTTTTATTATTATTATTTTTTCACAAAAAAAAATTTATAACTTAATAAAAAAATTATAATATATTGGAGAACAAGGGGAACAAAAGAATCTACATAACAAAAATACGCAAAACGAGGTAAAGAATATGTTGTCTCGTTCTTTGTCCTAGGTATTTTCACAAGCGAGAATACGTCAAACTTTGACTTCAGGAGAGCAAAACCACACAAAATACATAGAACCACACAGATCATATCTTGAAAATCCGAAGTTATTAAAGCATTAATCTTAAACAATAATGACGTGGGTAAAAATGTTTTCAAGATACGATCTGTATTGGTTTATGTTTTCAAGATACGATCTGTGTGGGTTTAGGATGGGGATCAAAGTTCATTTGTAACGATAGTTATGTGCCAAAGTTCGTATGTATATAGGTTGAGGACACAAAGTTTATAAACATAGTTTCTACGGTTTCTTTTTTTTTTTTTTTTTTTTTTTTTTAAATGTTTTTTTTTTTTTTTTTTTTTTTTGTCATGAAACTTGTTTACTAAAAACCAGAGAACTTAAAGGTTCGGTACAACTAGAGAGTTTTCCAAGAGATGGTCTCTAAGACAAGATTTGGCTAGAAAATCAGCCTGTAAATTTGAAAGCCTAGGGATAAAAAGGATAGAAAGCTCAGTAAACTGAGCAGAGATTTGACGGATGTCTTCCACAATTCCATACAAGTCTCGGTGATTCCGGTGGTTTCCAATAATGTCAACACACTCTTTGGAATCGGTAAACAGTTGCAGCTGCGAGAGGTCTAGATCAGTAGCCTTCGACAATGCTGAGAGTGTTATAAATGTATCAAGCAATTTCCTAAAGATGCATATTTTAAAATATATGAAAATTTTAGTGTTTCAGTCTTGGGAGCTAAATGACAATTAAAGCCATTCAATCCGAAGAAGCTTAATGCAAAGCTTTTTCAAAAGAATCTACAGTTCACGAGAACCAAATTACAATACATGTCTCTCGGGGTTTTCTATTTGATTGTATCGAAAGGCCTAATGAATTGGGTTTTCCTTCTTTATTCCGAGCTTTCTGATCAGCTAGTGCTGAAATATTTGTCTAACTTGTGAGGATGACTAAGATACCCTCTTTATTGTAACAAGAATTGCATAGATCATAATCTCACCACATTCATTTCTTTTCTACGCCTCTCCATGGCAGCAATGTCCTCCTCTTGCCTTAAAGAGGCAGCTCTAAATGCTAGGCATTTGACATTACTAAAGTAATAGAGTTAGGAGTTATGACTGTGCTATGTGGATAGGTTTATATATGGAAAAGCACAGATCGAAAGAGATTTAAGCTTTACGGGAATTACCATTTTTATTAAATTAAAATTTTAATATTTAAAAACCTAAAGCTAAATTATTAAAAAAAATTTAAAAAAGAACTAACACTTTAAATTCACAATTTAAAAAATAATAATAATATAAAAAATAAATGCTAATCCTTATTTAATCATAAATTTAGCATTTCAAAAATCAAAATCGAATTACTAAATAGAGTAGTTTGTCAAATTTTGTGAGATCTACTCTATATAATACTAGGTATTATAACCTGTTCATCGCACGTGTTCAGTATATACTTTTTAATTAATTAATTTATTTATTTATATTTTAATTATAATATTTTACTAAATTTTTTTGTTACATGTTTAAAACTCTTT
>CM071718.1:38810597-38821070 GCA_036630335.1 Physaria fendleri | reverse complement strand
GGTATGAACTGCCTAAACAAGAATTCTTGAACAGCGAACAACCAGAGCTATTACTCACTACATCAAAAAAATTTCCATTAATGAAAGATGGAAATCCATTGGAAAATCAAAAATACGCATGTCGGATGAAATTGTTGTTGCTATCTGTTCCAATAACGAATCAACTGAATAACTAAATAAAATAGATAGACCTTTCTCTTCGTCTCAGGTCGATAGATCTTCTCAATTGGAAGATCCCCTATATGGATAAGACACATTCCAGTTGACCGAGCCTAATTCTAATTGTTATAATTAAATCATAATGGCATGTTCGTAAATATAGTCCGTGAGAGTGATTCTGGCGACGACACCTAATCCTTTTTGCTTCTCAAGTAATATATAGGGGATTATAATATTTGGAAAAATCTGCCGACACATTATGACATTGTATATTTTAATGATATTAACTATTTATGTGTTTCCAAAAAAAAAACTATTTATGTTTTCATCTAGAGTAATTTTTTATTGTCAACACTATAATTTCTTATGCCGTAATTACCACAACAAAAATTATATTTTCTATATATATTAAATAAAAAAATTTATTATAGTATTTGTGAAGTACCAAAAGAAACTTTCATTTTATTAGAATATTACGGCATTGCTATTATAATTAATAGGTCATTAATTATTATGATCCAAAAAGATATTAAATCTTGTAAAGAGATAATAATATAATTATTACCGTTTGAATATATTAATAAAATTCATAACAGAAAAGAAAATAGACATATACATTTTAAAAATCAGAAACGTACTATTTATATTAATATATTAACAAAAAACGAAATTAAAATTTTATTTAAATTCTTTTTTCTATTATTATTAATAAAATGATTGATTGGATATTTTTTTTTATAAAAAAGAGTTCTTTTTGCCGTAATTTTTCATAGTTATCATTAATTATATGAATTTATTTTAAATAATCGTTGTGTAAGATATTATTTCACATTTGTGAAGTACCAAAAGAAACTTTCATTTTATTAGAATATTACGGCATTGCTATTATAATTAATAGGTCATTAATTATTATGATCCAAAAAGATATTAAATCTTGTAAAGAGATAATAATATAATTATTACCGTTTGAATATATTAATAAAATTCATAACAGAAAAGAAAATAGACATATACATTTTAAAAATCAGAAACGTACTATTTATATTAATATATTAACAAAAAACGAAATTAAAATTTTATTTAAATTCTTTTTTCTATTATTATTAATAAAATGATTGATTGGATATTTTTTTTTATAAAAAAGAGTTCTTTTTGCCGTAATTTTTCATAGTTATCATTAATTATATGAATTTATTTTAAATAATCGTTGTGTAAGATATTATTTCACATAAAATTTTAGCGGGTAATCCTTTTTATAGTTACATGATAATGAAAAAAAAAATACACAATCTTTAAGAAAAAACAAAATTTTGGAAAACTATAAAAATTATTGATTGACTATTATTTTTTCCAAAGAAAACATAATTTTTTCTATTAGAAAAAGAAAAAAAAAATTATATATTTTCAGAAAACTCTCAAATTTATCAACTAATTAGTAATTTTGTGACAAAAATATAATAATGAAAAATATAATAATAATAAATTAAAAAATATGCATGATTTTCAAATTGTTTTAAAAATAATTAAAATAATAAATTTTAGTTTTTAAGAAAATATAAATCCCATAAATTTTAGTTTTTAAGAAAATATAAATCCCGTGCAATCGCACGGGAAAAATCTAGTATTATTATTAAAACCCCATTGATAATAGATTTCTACTCTAAATTATTATTTTTCGTTAACGATCTCTGCCTTAAATTTATGCTAGAATAATATTAAAAAAAATTCAATATCTACCATAATCTATATTAAATATTCGCAAAAGAATATTTAATCACTAATCACCGAATTGTCTTACTCGATCACATGCATCTATAAAGAATGAATTTGTCAAAAGAATGAATTTGTCAAAAAAAAACGCATAAATTATGCTTTAATCAATAATCATATATTCTTTGCTATTTTTTTTTGTCGAACGATAATCATTTATTCTAAACCAACAAACAACTTTTTTTTGTCAGGGGTTTTCCTCATTACGAAAATAAAAATTAGTTCGGTACATTAAAGGAAGAAAGCGACAATTTAGCTAATCGATCTGCGATGTCATTCGAAGATCGAGAGATGTAGTTGAACGAAATCAATTAGAAATGATTAGAAAGGTGATCGATGTCCTTGAGGATGCTGAAAAGATCACGTGGAGTTTTTAATTGTCTCAACCAATTCCTTCGAGTCTGAGTAGAAGGAGACTTGTTTCAGATTCATGCTATGTGCCGTTTGAATTGCGAGGAGAAGCGCTCTTGCTTCGGCGATTTTCAGATTCATGCTATGTGCCGTTTGAATTGCGAGGAGAAGCGCTCTTGCTTCGGCGATCAGAGGTGAGGATATGAATTCCGCAATTTGATTTATTTGTTTAATTGTTTCTCCCTCTCTGTTTTCGATTAAAATTCCAAGCCCTGCTACCCGAGGCTTTTGACTCCAAGCTGCATCAGTCCAAATCTCATGTTATCGGTTCACCTTCTGCGTTTTCTTTTGCAGGGGACTGTTGTTTGATAGGCTCTTTTGTTCCTGTACACTCTGCCATTCCTTTGTCTCTCGGATTGCCTTGGATATTAGATCCTCCAGATTGTTTATTATTCCCTGGAAAACAAAGGCATTTATACTCTTCCAAATATTCCACAATATCCATAGATGTAGATTACTGATAAACCAACAAACAACTAATTAATACTTTCTTATGTAATTTTTGTTTAGGTAAGAATTATCAAATTGGTTTGATATAATTTAGCTTTTCTGATTGAATATGATGATTTTAATTAATTCATCTTCAAATATATGGCTTTTAATTTGAATTGACAGACTTGTAAACTCTTTTTTTTTTTTTCTCTCAGAACCAGATCAATTAATAGCCAAACGTGTGATAACAAAATGTTTAGGAATGAACCAAGAGAGGCGCTAGCCAATTTGGTGTCCTATTGTCTATAGAATCATGGTAAAGAAAACAAGATAAAGCAAATAGAATATCAAAAATTCGGTACAAATACTAAAAATGATTTTTGGATTTTCCTACTTGCACAAAATTTATTCAATTCCTAGTATAACGAATTAAACATAAACTTATGGAATATATACCTCCTAAATTATTCGAATTCTAATAGCACAAAAATATATCTTCTAATCCAAAACCTTCCTACGATAAAACCTTAATAGACAAGATCACGTCATCACCCACCAAAACCTTCCTACGATAAAACCTTAATAGACAAGATCACGTCATCACCCACATAACAATCTTTAGATCATCTCGAATAAAAATGTTAGTGGAAGAGAACGAGGATTACATATATTCTGTCGATGTATTTATGCTGTCAAATATTACATGGAGAATATATAAAAAAAATTTGTTTAAATATTTGTGGCTAATATTTTGGTAGTTAAGTAACTAAATAATCTTGATTTACATACTATTTTGGTATTGGTATATAAATGAAAGTTGACTATGCCTATTTTTCTATACGAGTGATGCGTGATTTGTGGCTCATCAAAGCAATAAAACAAAGATATGAAAATACTTTTTAGAAGATTTGGTTTTATTATTAGTGTGGAGAATAAATATGGGAGTATTAGATTTCCACTTATTTTGTTGCTTCTAATAAAAATCCAAGGTCGTTGGAAATGCAAGACTAGTAAAAAAAAAAAAAAAAATTAAAAAAAAAAAAAAAAAATTATTGTGACGATTTTTTTGTCACAATGTATAATTTCGTCACAAATGATATAATTTCGTAACAATATAATCATTTGTGACGAAATTGTGACGATATAAAAACGGTTGCAATAAAGTCGTTACAAATTTGATTTCATAACAAAAACGTTACACGGTTGCGACGTATATATTTATTAACTACACATTTTGTGACGATATATTAAAGTAACTAAATTGTCATGATTTGCGACTAAAAAGTTTGTCGCGCATCGTTATAATTTGTGACTATTTCTATTGTCTCAATTTCGTCACTTTTTGTGACAAACATATAGTTTCAAAAAAAATAGAACTGATGACCTCCAGTGATATCAGCGACTATCGTCAATAGTGTGTGGAATGACTCGTGTAGATTAAATCAGAAAATTATGTGTTATGCTGGCATCGAACTGCTTACCTCAAGTCACATTAACAGCACCTAACCATTACACCACATTAACATTTTGGTAGTTCTTTCATTTAATATCAATATAACTTCTTATCTTATTCCGACTAATTTTCCACCAAAAATTTTCACTAAATAAAAACCAATCTAAATTTTCAAAAAATTCCAACAAAATTATAAACACTCTTAATTCCGACCCAAATTTACTTAGTCAACTAATGTTTAGTACCAATATTATCACTAATAGTGACAACTGAATACTTTAGTCACAATAAAGTGACATATATATCTGACAATTACAAATTTGTGACAATATATCTGGTCACAAAATTGTCAGAGTTTGTTACATATACAAATTTCATCACTATTTTGTCAGAGATTGTTACGAATTGTGTTACACATATTTTTCGTCACAAAATTGTGACGAAATAGTTACAAATTTGTGATGGAAAAAATAGTCACTTTTTATATCTAAAAATGTCACAGATTTGTTACGAAAAATATACGTAACAAAATTCGTCTCAATAACTCATTTTTTTACTAGTGGTTACGAAAAATATACGTAACAAAATTCGTCTCAATAACTCATTTTTTTACTAGTGCAAATATGTGATGGATATTAGTGCTGTCAACGGGTTGACCCATCCCGCACCGCGAAAATGTTGGTGGATTTTTATCCTTTTTAATAAGCCCGAATCCGTCCCGCGAAACTACGGGTAAAAAACTTTAAGCCCGCGACTATCCCGCCATTAAGCCGCAAATCCGCAAAAAAAAAACCCGCAAATCCGTTAAAAAAACCCGTAAATCCGTAATAAAAACCCGGAAAATTCGTTAAAAACAATTAACCTCGCACTAATAATATGAGAAGTAAGTTATTCCCAATTTAATTTTTCACTATGAACTCTGTTTATAGCGAATAAGTTACTAGAATATTTTTTTAGTAAATTGTTTATGTCACTGTGTAAAAGACAAATGAAGAGGAGTTTGATGGAGATTAAGAAAAAACAACCTAATCATACATAACATATAGTACAACATACAATTTCAGACAAACCCATTTCAATTTCAGAAAACCCAAGCGGCAAAATCAAAAGTCTATATTGAGATAAAAATAGGATAAATTGGATAGAAATCATAAAATAGGGATGAATTGGATAGAAAATATTTCAATTATCAATTATCGAAGTTGTTTAGATGTTGAGGATGCCAAAGCGAAATCTAGATAAGGATCACAATTTTTGATATAAGAAAGCAAAATTTTTTTTACTGATTGTTAGTTAAATTGTGTGAACCGTAGTACTTTGATACCAATTCTTATTTTGAGGATGAGAAACTAATAAAAACATTTACCGTCCTAGAAAATGGGACAACAAAAGTATAACTTTGCCTATCAAATGGAAATATTATTTAATTCCTGAAGATGAAGATAGGTATATATTTTTCTAATTATTGTCCCCATTTTAGTGAAATTGCACCTATCATAGATCAAAGTTCAAATTCTTTGTCTTTTCAGCTTTTCTAACTTCTTTACTCATGCACGCTACAAGGATCTTGACGATGGTAATGGTTTATGACGAGGTAATGATCCTATGTGTATATAGTACTTTGATCCTATGTGTATATAGTACTTGTTTGTATGAGTAACCCCAATGTCTAGCTCAACCTGAAGTCATAAATTCATTGTGTATGAAGTCGGCAAAATCATCAAGGGAGATCTCTGACAAACTTTCTCCCCTACTTCGAAGAAGTAAGTTATTCCCAATTTAATTTTTCAGTATGAACTCTGTTTATAGTGAAATAAGTTGCTAGAAGTTTTTTTAAGTAAATTGTTTTTGTCACTGTGTAAGAGACTGATGAAGAGGAGTTTGATGGAGATTAAGAAAAAAACAACATAATCATACATAACATATAATACAACATACATTTTCAGATAAACCTACTTCAATTTCTGAAAACCCAACCGGCAAAATAAAAAGTCTAGATTGAGATAATAATAGGATAAATTGGATAGAAATAATAAAATAAGGATAAATTTGATAGAAAAGATTTTCGATTATCGAAATTGTTTAGATGTTGAGCATGCCAAAGTGAAATCTGGATACTCTATCACTTTTGTAAGTTTCCTTTTCACAATTTCTGATATAAGAAAGAAAAGTTTTTTTTACTGATTGTTAGTTAAATTGTGTGAACCGCATTACTTCGATACCAATCCATATTTTGAGGATGAGAAACTAACAAAAACATTTACCGTCCTGGAAGATGGGACAACAAAAGTATAACCATGCCTATCAAATGGAAAGATATTTTAATTCCTGACGATGAAGATAGATATACATTTTCCTTTTTTTTTAAGTGAAAGGTATACATTTTCCTAATTGATGTCCCCATTTTAGTGAAATTGCACCTATTATAGATCAAATTTCAAATTCTTTGTCTTTTTCAGCTTCTCTAACTTCTTTACTCATGCACTTTTCAGCTTCTCTAACTTCTTTACTCATGCACGCTACAAGGATGTTGAAGATGATAATGGTTTATGACGAGGTAATGATCCTATGTGTATATAGTAGTTGTTGTATGAGTACCCCCAATGTCTAGCTCAACCTGAAGTCAGAAATTTATCATGTAAGAAATCGGCAAAATCATCAAGAGAAATATGTGGACCAACCCTCTCCCCTGCTTCAAAGAAGTAAGTTATTCCCAATTTAATTTTTTACTATGAACTCTGTTTATAGCGAATAGGTTGCTAGAAGATATTTTAGTAAATTATTTTATGTCACTGTGTAAGAGACTAATGAAGAGGAGTTTGATGGAGATTAAGAAAAAACAACCTAATCATACATAACATATATTACAATATATAATTTCAAACAAACCTATTTCAATTTCTGAAAACCCAACCGGCAAAATAAAAAGTCTAGATTGAGATAATAATAGGATAAATTGGTTAGAAATCATAAAATATGGATAAATTGGATAGAAAAGAGTTTCAATTATCGAAGTTGTTTAGATATTGAGGATGCAAAAGTGAAATCTTGATATTCTATCACTTTTGTAAGTTTTCTTTTCACAATTTATGATATAAGAAAGCAAAGTTTTTTTCTTAATTGATTGTTAGTTAAATTGTGTGATCCGCAGTACTTCGCTACCAATCCATATTTTTCGGAAACTAACAAAAACATTTATCGTCCTTGAATATGGGACAACAAAAGTATCAACCATGCCTATCAAATGAAATGATTATTAATTCCTGAAGATGAACATAGGTAAACATTTTTCTAATTATTGTCCCCATATTAGTAAAATTTCACCTACCATAGATCAAAGTTCAAAGTCTTTGTGTTTTTCAGCTACTTTAACTTCTTTACTCATGCACGCTACAAGGATGTTGAGGATGATAATTGTTTATGACGAGATAATAATCCTATGTCTATATAGTACTTGTTTGTATGAGTAACCCCAATGTCGGAGGGTGATAATCCGTCATGAAGCAATGATTTTTTGAATTCTCTACCATGCTTAAATCCTTCACTGTACAGCTAGCCTTTAAACTCTAGCTAGGATTCTGCAATTAATGAACAAACACCAGAGATATTCATTCTTTAAGTAACCTTCAAAACATGGGAATGAAAGAGATTCATATTTCTGATTGAAGAACTTACCAGGAAAACACTAATTTTCTTTAGATGATCGAGTACTTTGCAGGAACACAAGTGGAACACGAATCATCCTTAAATAGAGGGTCTATGAAATGTATTGAAAGTGAAACCACTATTTCTATGCCTGACTAGTTGTTACTTCCATAAGTGGAAAGTATCAGATTTTTTGAAAATATAGTAGATACCAAAGCACGAATAGCGAATATGTGGACCAACCCTCTCCTCTACTTCAAAGAAGTAAGTTATTTCCAATTTATTTTTTTAGTCTGAAATATGTTTATAACAAATAAGTTGCTAGAAGATTTTTTTAGTAAATTGTTTATGTCACTGTGTAAGAGACTAATGAAGAGGAGTTTGATGGAGATTAAGTTATTTCCAATTTATTTTTTTAGTCTGAAATATGTTTATAACAAATAAGTTGCTAGAAGATTTTTTTAGTAAATTGTTTATGTCACTGTGTAAGAGACTAATGAAGAGGAGTTTGATGGAGATTAAGATAAAACAACCTAATCATAAATAACATATAGTACAACATACAGTTTCAGACAAACCCATTTCAATTTCTGAAAACCCAACCGTCAAAATTAAAAGTCTTGATTGAGATAATAATAATATAAATTGGATAGAAATCATAAAATAAGGATAAATTGGATAGAAAAGAGTTTCAATTACCAATTTTAGTGAAATTGCACCTATCATAGATCAAAGTTTAAAGTCTTTGTCTTTTTCGGTTTCTTTAACTTCTTTACTCATGCATGCTACAAGGATGTTGAGGATGATAATGGTTTATGACGAGGTAATGATCCTATGTGTATATAGTACTTCTTTGTATGAATAACCCCAATGTCTAGCTCAAGCTCAAATCAGAAATTCATTGTGTAGGAAGTCGGTAAAATCATCAATGGAGATCTGTGGACCAACCATCTCTTCTACTTCAAAGAAGTAAGTTATTCCCAATTTTTTTTTTCAGTCTGAACTTTGTTTATAGCGAATAAGTTGCTAGAAGATTTTTTTAGTAAATTTTTTATGTCACTTTGTAAGAGACTGATGAAGAGGAGTTTGATGTAGATTCAGGAAAAATAACCTAATCATACATAACATATAGTACAACATACAATTTTTGATAAACCCATTTTAATTTCAGAAAACTCAACCCTCAAAGTCAAAAGTCTAGATTGAGATAATAAAATGATAAATTGGATAGAAATCTTAAAATCATAACTTTATTTTTTATTAACATAAAATACGCTAATAATATGTTTAAAACTAAAATTCTAACAAAAAAAAATTATGTATCGTATTTAAATATCAGCTATTTGTTAATATTGTATTTGATTTTTTAAAATTACATAATTGAAATATTAGCTATGGGTTTAATGTACCAATAAATTTTGTATTTACATATGTGATAAATAACTCTCTTTTTATCAATCTTGTTTCTTTAAATTATATTAAATCTCCATTTATTCTTCTAACGATTTTTCAGTACTTTCAAAATCTCACAGCAGAGGTTTGAAACCAAAATGTAATGCATGCTCCCATTGTTCAACTCTTGTCTGACCAATTGAAATGTTCATCTCTATGATTTTATCATTGAGAAATAAATAGTTGTATTAGGAGACCAATTGAAATGTTCATCTCTATGATTTTATCATTGAGAAATAAATAGTTGTATTAGGATTGTGTGGTTATTAGGCCCAAAAACATTATCTCGGTTTTTTAACTTTTTAAGAATGTTGGGCCTTGACCCTTTTTATTAGTCAAGTAGATGACCTTCGAGCACGTAAACTTATTTGAATTCTTTGCTGTAAAAAGTGAAACTCATAAAGTCATAATCCCTCGAAAAAAATAAAACAAATCTTAATATTGATTGTGGAATAAAGTATCTTGGGTCAGCCTTTTGGAGGGATGTCTCGATAAGAGACTTGAGCTTAGTAAGCTTCAGGTCCTCCCCAATCCAATAATTTTGCACATTCCAAAGCACATGCATCGGTATAGCGTTACCTTGGGACTCCATTTGAATGTTTTTTCGTGAAAATGAAAATTCTTTAATAAGTTTAGAATGTGTTTTCTTGGACCTAAATGAAGAGAATAAAGGCTTTATATAATCGTTAAATAGGGTTGTTATTATTAAATCATACTTACAATATTTAAAATATAGTAAATCATACTTACAATATTTAAAATATAGTTTATTATTGATGTAATATATTTTTTAATGCAAAATATAAATTTTTGATAAAATAAATAAAACGTTAAATCCATATATAAACCATATAACACGATGAATATTAAATGCAAGACTTGTTTAATTAATAGTTCTTATTAATTTAACATCAGTTAAAAAAATTTAATGTTTTACTCTGATTTGCTTTGGTTTTGCTTATGATTTGCTTATGTTCTGTTCATGTTTTGCTTATGTTTTTCTTATGATTTGCTTTGGTTTTGTATATGATTTGCTTATGTTATGCTCATGTTTTGCTTATGTTTTTCTTATGATTTGCTTTGTTTTTGCTTATGTTTTGTTTTTAGTTATCTCAATTGATTATTAACTTAATTACATTCTTATTGACAAC